>OY740786.1:6759998-6922498 GCA_963514005.1 Raja brachyura | reverse complement strand
CACGATAGAGTTTAACATGAACATCCCCACACAGCGGAGTCAACGTTTCCCACTGTGAGGGAAGGCAGTACAGTTCAGTCCTCTGCCTCTTTGTTCCCCCGTGGTCGGGGCCTATTCGAGCCCTCTGCAATCGCCGCCCGATGTTCAGGCCCTCTCGCCGGGATGATCGAAACACCAACGTCGGAACGGAAGACCATTGACCACCATTGTAATTCTCTCTCTTCTCCTTCAAGTCAACTTCTTCAAATCTACCTTCCTAGTTTCCCCACGGTGGCGCAGCGGTAGAGTTGCTGCCTCACTGCGCCAGTGACCCGGGTTTTGATCCTGACCACGGGTGCTGTCCGCAAATAGGAACTGCAGATGCTGGTTTATACCGAAGACAGACACAAAGTGCTGGAGTAACTTAACGGGTGAGACAGCATCTCTGGAGAAAAAAGGATGGGTGACGTTTCGGGTCGGGACCCTTCTTCAGACTCCGAAGAGGAAGGGTCCCGACCCAAATTGTCGTCCATCCCTTTTCTCCAGAGATGCTTCAGGAAGTACCTTTCAGAACTATGGTAGAGTAGACTTGATGGACCGAACAGCCTGACTCTGCTCCTAGAACTTATGAACATACTCTTGCCCACAACCTAGAGTGAACGGAGTATTAACACCAAAACCAGGGTTCCGTTCAGTTTAGTTTATTGCCACATGCACCGAGCTACAGTGGAAAGCTTAGGGTTACACAAAAAGCTGGAGAAACTCAGCGGGTGCAGCAGCATCTAAGGAGCGAAGGAGATAGGCGATGTTTCGGGTCGAGTCCCTTCTTCAGACTGGTTAGGGATCAGGGAAACGAGAGATATAGACGGTGATGCGGAGAGATAAAGAACAATGAATGAAAGATACGCAAAAAAGTATCGGTGATAAAGGAAGCAGGCCATTGTAAGCTGTTTGTAGTGTGAAAATGAGAAGCTAGTGCGACTTGGGTGGGGGAGAGATGGAGAGAGAAGGAATGCCAGGGCCCGAGGGCTGAGGGAGAGGTGGGAAGGGGAGGGGGCAGCCAGGGTTAACAGAATTGAGAAAATTCAATGTTTAAGCCCAGAGGATGCAGACTCCCCAAGCGGAATATGAGGTGCTGTTCCTCCAACTTGCGGTGTTGCTCACTCTGGCCGTGGAGGAGGCCCAGGACCGAGAGGTCGGATACGGAATGGGAGGGGGAGTTGAAGTGCTGAGCCACCGGGAGGTCGGGTTGGTTATTGCGGACCGAGCGGAGGTGTTCGGCGAAACGATCGCCCAGCCTCCGCTTGGTCTCACCGATGTAGATCAGCTTATGTTGCGTGCTAACCAGTCAGCGGAAAGACAATACCTGATTACAATCGATCCATTTACAGTGTATAGATACAAGATAAGGGAATAACGCTTAGTGCAAGGTAAAGCCAGCAAAGTCCAATCAAGGATAGTCCGAGGGTCACCAAAGAGGTGGATTGTAGGTCAGCACTGCTCTTTGGGCGTTGTAGGATGGTTCAGTTGCCTGATAACAGCTGGGAAGAAACTACAAACTAGGGTTACAATTGCATCGTTGGGTCCAGGATAGACCTCCAGAGACCTGCGACTTGAAGTTGATGAACTTCTCCATTGATTATCTACCTAGGACTCCAAGATGTCTTATATTGATTCAGACTGATTCCTGGGATGACCAGACTGATTCCTGGGATGTCAGGACTGTCTTATGAACAAAGACTGCATAGACTCGGTTTAAACTCTCTAGAATTTAGGAGATTGAGAGGGGATCTTATGGAAACTTACAAAATTCTTAAGGGGTTGGACAGGCTAGATGCAGGAAGATTGTTCCCGATGTTGGGGAGGTCCAGGACAAGGGGTCACAGCTTAAGGATAAGGGGGAAATCCTTTAGGACCGAGATGAGAAGGACTTTTTTCACACAGAGAGTGGTGGGTCTCTGGAACTCTCTGCCACAGAGCGTAGTTGAGGCCAGTTCATTGGCTATATTTAAGAGGGAGTTAGATGTGGCCCTTGTGTCTAGGGGGATCAGAGGGTATGGAGAGAAGTCAGGTACGGGATACTGAGTTGGATGATCAGCCATGATCATATTGAATGGTGGTGCAGGCTCGAAGGGCCGAATGGCCTACTCCTGCACTTAATTTCTATGTTTCCATGTTTCTATATATATATATATATATATATATAACACACACACACACACACATATATATATATATAACACACGCAAACACACACATATATATATGTGTATATTTAACATATATATGTATGCATATATATATATATATATATATATATATATATATATATATATATATATATATATAACAATTACAGCACGGAAACAGGCCTTCTCGGCCCTTCCAGTCCGTGCCGACCATTTATTTTCCCCTAGTCCCATCTACCTGCACTCATATAACACATTAGTCTTTTAGCAAAATAAATCTTGGCAGAACAAGGAAAGCTGATTATTGGAAAGGAGAAATGTGTACTCTTTAACTGAGGGGAAACAAGTGTATTAATTTATATTCCGTGGGCTCATTTAGCCGAACGTCTCCGGGACTCAACCATCTCGCTCTGTTTCGCTTATTTCTAGCCACTAAATTACTAGCCGCTTGGTACTTGAATCACTGATGGGACGTTTTGTAACTCGATGTCCTTTGAAAGGCTCTTTGTGTCTGGTGAAAGTGCGCAGCGTTCATTAACGGTGCTTCTTCGGTAAGTGGAGGTGAAGGGTGATGCGTGGCGGGGTGAATGGAAGTGACGGCCATGTGTGTTGTGCGGGTCAGAGTTTCACAGGGCCACTATTAAACTGGACACCAATAAGATTAACTGAGGTCGTTTCACTGATTAAAGCTGAAGGATATTTTTTTTTTCTCTCTCTCTTTCCCTCTATGGATTGCTGAGGCATTGGACTCTTTATATCTCTCTGTGTGAAACCATTTTAGGGTGATTGCAATTAGCTGCACTCATCAAACTGCTCCTTAACTCTCAAGAACGGATCCAACCTCTTTGCAAATAAGCCTGGAGTGGTGGCCCAGTGAATTCATGGCTGCTTGAACTGAGGCTATTCGGCCCAACCTTGGTCGTGCTAGGCCTGCGTGGTACAAAGGTAGGAGTGGAGTATGTGTGGGGAGGAACTGCAGATGCTGGAATAATCTGAAGATAATCACAGAAGGCTGGAGTAACTCAGCGGTCAGGCAGCATCTCTGGAGGGAAGGAATGGGTGACGTTTCAGGTCGAGACCCTTCTTCAGAAACGTCACCCATTCCTTCCCTTCACAGATGCTGCCTGTCCCGCTGAGTTACTCCAGAACTCAGTGTCTATCTTAAAGCCCTGTCCCATTGTACGAGTTCATTCCAAGAGCTCTCCCGAGTTTCCCCTGATTCAAACTCGGAGATTTACAGTAATGGCCGCTCCTCGGTACTCGGGGCTCTCATGGACACTTTCCAACATGTTGAAAAACCTTCACGAGTCTTCCCGAGCTTACCTGCCGTTTTAGCGAGTCTTCCCGAGCACCTGCCGTTAGCGTTACGAGCCGCTAAGAGACGTCCCCGAGCTCCGACGTACCCGCTACGTTCATTCTCCGTGCTTAACATAGAAACATAGAAACATAGAAAATAGGTGCAGGAGTAGGCCATTCGGCCCTTCGAGCCTGCACCGCCATTCAATGTGATCATGGCTGATCATCCAACTCAGTATCCCGTACCTGCCTTCTCTCCATACCCCCTGATCCCTTTAGCCACAAGTGCCACATCTAACGCCCTCTTAAATATAGGCAATGAACTGGCCTCAACTACCTTCTGTGGCAGAGAATTCCAGAGACTCACGACTCTCTGTGTAAAGAATGTTTTCCTCATTTCGGTCCTAAAGGAATTCCCCCTTATCTTTAGACTGTGACCCCTTGTTCTGGACTCCCCCAACATCGGGAACAATCTTCCAGCATCTAGCTTGTCCAACCCTTTAAGAATTTTGTAAGTTTCTATAAGATCCCCCCTCAATCTTCTAAATTCCAGCGAATTTGAGTTTGATTTTTTTTTAAACTCGGGAGAGCTCTTGGAATGAACCCGTACTGTGGGACAGGGCCATTAGGAGTGGAGTAAGTTCCATACCATCTATTGAATATGAATCTTCATTTCTCCAACTTCAAATAACCCTTGTATCCCCTCTTCTCTCCATCCCTCCCCCACCTTAGTCATTACACTAGTTTCACTGTCGTCCTGGTGAGTTTCAATGTCTGCAACTCAATGTTTTCAACTCGCCCACAGCCAGCAATGGCCCGTTTCCTTTATCATCCTTACTTTTTTGCAAATCTTTCATTCATTTGTTCCATATCGCCATCTAGATCTCTTGTTCCCCTCTCCCCTGAATCTCGGTCTGAAGAAGGGTCTCGACCCGAATAGTCACCTATTCCTTTTCTCCTGAGATGCTGTTTGACCCGCTGAGTTAGAAACATAGAAACATAGAAATTAGGTGCAGGAGTAGGCCATTCGGCCCTTCGAGCCTGCACCGCCATTCAATGTGATCATGGCTGATCATCCAACTCAGTATCCCGTACCTGCCTTCTCTCCATACCCTCTGATCCCCTTAGCCACAAGGGCCACATCTAACTCCCTCTTAAATATAGCCAATGAACTGGCCTCAACTACCCTCTGTGGCAGAGAGTTCCAGAGACCCACCACTCTCTGTGTGAAAAAAGTCCTTCTCATCTCGGTCCTAAAGGATTTCCCCCTTATCCTTAAGCTGTGACCCCTTGTCCTGGACCTCCCCAACATCGGGAACAATCTTCCTGCATCTAGCCTGTCCAACCCCTTAAGAATTTTGTAAGTTTCTATAAGATCGCCTCTCAATCTCTTAAATTCTAGAGAGTATAAACCGAGTCTATCCAGTCTTTGTTCATAAGACAGTCCTGACATCCCAGGAATCAGTCTGGTGAACCTTCTCTGCACTCCCTCTATGGCAATAATGTCCTTCCTCAGATTTGGAGATCAGAACTGTACGCAATATTCCAGGTGTTATTCCATCTTTTTGCGTCAGACCCAGCTTCAGCGCTGTGGTGTTCCAGCGTTCCAGCTGTGGCGTTCCAGCGGCGACTCGGCTTCAGAGCTGTGGTAGCGTTCCAGCGTTCCAGCGGCAGCGGCGGACCCGGCTTCATAGCTGTGGGTGTGGCGTCCCAGCGTTCCGGCAGTGGACCCGGCTTCAGAACTGTGGCGGCGTTCCAGCGTTCCAGCGACGGCGGTGGCGGCAGCCCGGCTCCGGAGGCTCGGCCGCGGGCCTAGTGGACGACAACATCGGAGGCCTGGATCGCCTCAGCGCAGAGGGAGAACAAGGAGGGAAGAGGACAAGGACTTTAAGACTTTTGCCTTCCACCACAGTGAGGAGGTGTTTGGTGAACTCACTGTGGTGAGTTAGGGACAGAAGTTTAGGGGTAACATGAGGGGGAACTTCTTTACTCAGAGAGTGGTGGCTGTGTGGAATGATCTTCCAGCAGAAGTGGTGGAGGCAGGATCGATTTTAACATTTAAAAGTAAAGTGGATAGGTATATGGATGGGAAGGGAATGGAGGGGTATGGTCTGAGTGCAGGTAGATGGGACTAGGGGAAAATAAATGGTCGGCACGGACTGGAAGGGCCGAGAAGGCCTGTTTCCGTGCTGTAATTGTTATATGGTTATATGGTGTTTTTAAATATGTGTTTATTGTGTGTTTTCTTTTTTATTATATGTATGACTGCAATGTAACGAAATTTCGTTCAGACCAAAAGGTCTGAATGACATTAAAGGATATTTTTTTTAAACCTTGGTCTGTCTTCATTCCATCTCAATTTATTGTCGAGGAGGGGGTCTGGCCTGGAACATGAGCTGTTTCTCTTTGCAGAGGTTCTGCTGAGACGTCGTGTGCTTGTAGTCATAGTTATAGCATCATGCGACAAGGCTTTCGGCCCAACCTGCCCTCGCCGACCAAGGTGACCCATCTACACCAGTCCCACCTGCCTGCGTTTAGCCCACATCCCTCTCTATCCGATCCATGCACCTGCTGTTATTGCATCTACCTCAACCACCTCCTTTGGTATTTAGAGTTACAGCACGGGAACAGGCCCTTCGGCCCACTGATTCTGCACTGACCAGCGATATTCGCCCATTAACACTGTCCCACTCAAACTATGGACCATTTTGCATTCATACCAAGCCAGTTACCCTACAAACCTGTACGTCTTTGGGGTGTGGAAGGAATCTGACGATCTCAGTGAAAACCCATGCAGTCACGGGGAGAGCGTGCAAACTCCGTATGGACAGCCTTCCCCCCAGCCCCATGGACGAACTCTACACTGCAAAGGCCAGTAAGCGAGGGGGTAAGATCATCTCTGACCCATCCCACCCTGGCCACAAACTCTTTGAATCACTTCCCTCTGGAAGGCGACTCCGGACTGTCAAAGCCACCACAGCCAGACATAAAAACAGATTTTTTTTCCACGAGTAGTTGCTCTACTCAACAGCCAAAAGTCTGTAGCCTCCTTTTACTCTAGTATTTTATTCACATGTTTAAACTATAATGTTTTATTCTTAATGTTTTAATGTTTTATGTGTCGTTCTTACTTGTTTACTGCATGCCGTGTTGTTTGTCACTTGCGAGCGGAGCGCCAAGGCAAATTCCTTGTATGTGAACATGCTTGGCCAATAAACCTATTCATTCAAGTGGTCGGCATGGACCAGATGGGCCGAAGGGTCTGATCCGTCGCTGTACCTCTTTGGCTTCCGCCACTGTGTACATCTGAGACCTGTCAGTAATTAACAAGAGGGAATCAAATGGTTAATGATGGCTGCACTCTTTAGTTGTAATTTGAAATTCATTGCTTTCGGTGCTAGTTATACCATAATCAGTAAATAATTTCGCAATCATATAAACTCCCCAGGCAGCGTAGAGTTGAGTTTCTGCAGCTCAGAGCTTTTCAACTGTAGCTGCTGACAAATTACTTGAGAGTCATACACTCTAATAATCCCCTGATTACATCTAGCAAGCCGGAAATATAAGAAATGATCGCTGATCAAGCAGAGAGAATGATCCCAATCACATCCAAATTGTTATATATTGAAATGAAAGATATTATGGACCCATCAAGCGGCACTCAACACAAATAACTACATGGGACTCCACTTTCAGCTTAATAATTCTTCACTCCCTGGTAGGGATAAGTGGGACCAGAATCAGGTCCAGATGTGAAATCACTGCCCACCAATCAATTGGGGGTGGTTGACGATGCAACTAATTCCCAAACCCTTTATTTGCCAAGTGTTTACACATACAAGGACTTTGCCTTGGTGCTCCGCTCGCAAGTACAGATTTAGTGTGTACAAATTTGCCTGGATGGGGCGCCAAAGCTCCTCAGCTGGCTCTGACCTGAGGTGGCAATCCGTAAAGGGTCACCTCACAATTCAAGATGCACTCTTCCAGTCACTGGGGAGTGTTGATAAGAAATGAAAATATGGTTCAATGTTAATGAGGCAGCTTCCTAGCTCAAATGGCTCTTGAAAATATAAAATATATGAGCTAGTGTCATAAAACCCATAAGAGATGGGGGAAGAATTGGCCCATTTGGCCCATCGAGTCTACTCCCCCCCCCCCCCCCCCCTTCGATCACGGCTGATCTACTTTTCTCTCTCAACCCCATTTAGTCAAAGAGGGCGGTGAATCTGTGGAACTCGTTGCCGCAGAGGGCTGTGGAGGCCGTCAGTGGATATTTTTAAGGCAGAGATAGACAAATTCTTGATTAGAACGGGTGTCAAGGGTTATGGGGAGAAGGCAGGTAAATGGGATTGGGAGGCAGAGATCAGCCATGATTGAATGAAAATAACCCGTGATGCATTATAGCGGGTGTCAAACAGTAAGGGAGTCAAAGAGTGATACAAGCATGGAAACAGGTCATTCAGCTGAAATAAATCTTCACGGCTCATCAAACCCTTAAAGGGCCTGTCCCACTTGGCGATTTTTTCAGCGACAGCTGGCATCATTAATTGGCGTATCAGGTCACTGAAAAATACGCGGTGGGAAGCGGAGTGATGATCGAATAGAAAAGAATAGAATAAAATGCCTTTTGTTGTCATTTATTTTTATTGTAGGAACAAAATGTAATTCCAACAGTCATGACATTACAAAAAAAAACAAGACACACACTTAACACAATTTACACAAACATTCATCCCAGTGAATCTCCAACACCTCCTCACCGTGATGGAAGGCAAAAGTCTTATCTCTTCCCTTTGTTCTTCTCCCGCGGTCCAGCAGTCCAACTGCAGCATCGAGGCGACTGGGGCTCACGATGTTAAAGCCCCCGGCGGGCGATGGTAAGTCCCGCGGCCGTTTAAGCAGCGCGGGGCGATGTTAGGCCCCCGCTCCGAGTCATTTGAACCCCTGCAATTCCGTCGGGAGAAGTTGTCATTGCGGGAGCTCCTGATGTTCCTGTCCACCGGGCCTGTCCACCGCGCCACCACAGCTCTTCCCGCTCCGGAGTCGGCCAGCTCCGCGATGGCGAGTCCGCAGGCTCCGCGACTGGAGCCCTCAGGTTGCTTCCGGTTGGAGGCCCTCCGCCAGCTCCACGATTTTACGCCCAACGACACCGGAGACCCGACAGGGAAAAGGTTGGGTCCCCATACAGGGTAGAGATTAAACTTTTTCCCCCATCCCCCCACCTATACACAGCTAATAAATAATAACAATTAGATCCAAAAACATACGTCTAACGGGACAAAAATATCTGAAAAATATTTAAAAAGACAGACGGACTGAAGTCAAGCCGCTGCCGTTAGGCGCCGCCACTTCGCATACAGTATGTATGACGCGCGGTGTTTTTCAAGTTTTGCAACATTTTTTTTGTCCGCGCTGGATTTTGAAATGTTTTGGCGACACTTATATGACGCTGGACAAATCGTCGTGGGACAAACCCTTGAAACACTAATCCTACACTAATTCTCAATTAACTCCCCCGCCCCGCCTCCCCCAGATTCTACCACTCATCCACATACTTAAGGAAATTCTGACACCATTTCCACCTCACGCTGCCTCGCAAGGACCAGTTGCGCCCCGGCCACTCTCTCTTCTCCCCTCTCCCATCGGGCAAGAGGTACAGAAGTGTGAAGACGCACACCTCCAGATTCAGGGACAGTTTCTTCCCAGCTGTTATCGGACAACTGAATCATCCTACCACAACCAGAGAGCAGTCCTGAACTACTATCTACCTCATTGGAGATCCTCATACCATCTTTGATCAGACTTTGCCGGACTTTATCTTGCACTAAACATAGAAACATAGAAACATAGAAATTAGGTGCAGGAGTAGCCCATTCAATATGATCATGGCTGATCATCCAACTCAGTATCCCGTACCTGCCTTCTCTCCATACCCTCTGATCCCCTTAGCCACAAGGGCCACATCTAACTCCCTCTTAAATATAGCCAATGAACTGGCCTCAACTACCCTTTGTGGCAGAGAGTTCCAGAGACCCACCACTCTGTGTGTGAAAAAAGTCCTTCTCATCTCGGTCCTAAAGGATTTCCCCCTTATCCTTAAGCTGTGACCCCTTGTCCTGGACCTCCCCAACATCGGGAACAATCTTCCTGCATCTAGCCTGTCCAACCCCTTAAGAATGTTGTAGGTTTCTATAAGATCCCCTCTCAATCTCCTAAATTCTAGAGAGTATCAACCCAGTCTATCCAGTCTTTCTTCATAAGACAGTCCTGACATCCCAGGAATCAGTCTGGTGAACCTTCTCTGCACTCCCTCTATGGCAATAATGTCCTTCCTCAGATTTGGGCAATAATGTCCTTCCTCAGATTTCCTCAGATAAACATTATTCACTTTATTCCCTGCATCATGTATCTGTACACTGTGGATGTCTCGATTGTAATCACGTATTGTCTTACTGCTGGCTGGTTAGCACGCAACAAAAAGTTTTTCACTGTACCTCGGTACACGTGACAATAAACCAAATTAAACTAAACCTAACTAGTCTAAACTAAACTAAACTCAAACTAAACTCAAACTCAAACCTGCATATCTTTGGTAGGAAACCCAAGTACCTGGAGAAAACCCACATGGTCACAGGGAGAACGTGCATTGCCCCCAAATGCGCAGGCGCTGCTGACGGGTTCCCTTTGTGACGCCCCTGATCCCCCCTCCTCCCCTCACCCCATCCACTCCGCCCCTTGCTCTTCCCTCCCCTCATGCTCTCACTCCATCCCCCCCCTCAATCCCCTCGCCCCCCCATCCACTCTTAGCAGCTCTCCGACTCAAATGCCATTGTGATGTAGAAACACGCAGGTATTACTGCATAGGTGCAGCTGACGGGCACGGCTAGTGGAAAAGGGATTTACTGAAGCTTAAAATGTGAATAACTCTTAAAATATAACAACAATTTAAACGTTAAAGAGGAGATTTATTCAGTCCATTCTTTCTTGTTGTGTATCTTGTTGCATTCTGCAGCCTGGGGATGGGCACATCTTCAGGCGGGGCAGTCGGGGGCTGGTTGGGGAGGGGGGAGTGGCCTGCAACCAGGGGAGGGGGACAGCTTCAGGCGGTAGCCAGTAGGGAGGGGGCTTTCTGGAGGGCTGGTATGGGTGTTGAGGGCCGAAGGGACTGGTTTCCAGAGGGCTAGTACAGACATTGTGGGCTGAATGGATTCCTGGACTCACATTTCGCTCACTCACGGCTTGTGGACTCACAGTTCACTCCCCCCCAAGATAGGGGGAGGGAGAGGTCAGGACTGTCAGAGCCGTGAATCAACTGAACACACCGAATGTCTACTGAACTGTGAGTGTGGTGTTTATGTGGTGTTTTGGGCGGTTTTATGGTGGTTTTATGGTGGTTTCACCCTGCTTGAATTGGTATGAAACTGCATTTGAATGTGGTGGCCTTATACACTGCTTGAAGGTGTATGAAACTCCACTTGAATTTGGTGGCCTTGCACCCTGCTTGAAGTGACATGAAACTGCACTTGAATTTGGTGGCCCTGCACCCTGCTTGAAGTGGCATGAAACTGCACTTGAGTTTGGTGGCCCTGCACCCTGCTTGAAGTGGTAGGAAACTGCACTTATATTTGGTGGTCCTGCACCCTGCTTGAAGTGGTAGGAAACTGCACTTGAATTTGGTGGCCCTGCACCCTGCTTGAAGTCATAGGAAACTGCACCTGTATTTGGTGGCCTTGCACCCTGCTTGAAGTGGTATGAAACTGCACTTGAATTTGGTGGCCTTGCACCCTGCTTGAAGTGGTAAGAAACTGCATTTGAATTTGGTGGCTTTGCACCCTGCTTGAAATGGAATTTCAAGGAATAGATGTGAGTCAACTGCTCGCCCAACAGCCATGAGTGAGCTGCCAGCACATCAGGCTTGAGTGACTGAGCTGTCACCCCAAGAATCCATTTGGCCCATAATGTCCATACTAGCCCTTTGGAAACCTTCAGCCCACAATGCCCATACTAACGCTCCAGAAAGCCCCCCACCTCCTCCCCCACTGGCCGCCAATATTGGAATTGGTGGAGAGGTGGAATATTGCATTGGGGGACCAGCCCTCCCGTGTGAACATGGAACGCAACGGGTCCCACTTAGTCTAGTAATTCCTAAATCCTTCACTCCTTTTAATCCCTAAATTAATCAGGCTCGCTCCTGAACAGTGACTAATAGTCCCAAAGCACCCACAGTCTCACAGTTCTTTACTCCTTTGCACCACCAATCCTACGCACTTATTCTAATTCTTCTCCTATCTCTCACAAGTCCACACACTCTTTCAACATTCCAATGTCCACAATCCTCAGTCAATCAGAGTACTCCAGGGACCAATCAAGCACATCCGAGCACAATCAAACAACTGCTCGCAGCTCGTTTAACCCTTAACCTAACCACTAGAAAATGAGCTCCAAACACACAAATAACACTGTACACAGAAAATAAACCACACCGCTTATTATTATCAGGCATAACCACACTCCTACATAAACCGCAATCATTCATTTATTATGAATCACACTCTAATAAGTCCTCCTCGTGGCGTACTCGGTCAACGGAACGACTCCTCCCCCGACACAGCGATCGAAAGAATACGAACCCTGATCAAACCACCACAAATCGGATTCTAACAACACTAATATCCCGATTTAAAGAAATACAAATATTCAATTCAAACGCACTTTTACTTCAATTATCTAACACCCACAAATCCTTAAGCACTCACCAGACAATACAATTAGCGGAACGCGATCTTAACACACTCTAAATATTTTTACATACACAAAGTATTCATACAATTCGGATCCAATAAAGATGCTAAAAAAGATGGTGCTTTTTTTTTACAATTTACCATAATAATTTAACACGCTAGCACATAGTTTACAAACACTCGATCTCAATGCCGCATCACGCTGTTATCAATCGGTGAACCTCTCCCTCTGATACCGAAGATTTTCCCCTTCCTAGGGTACTCTTTGCTGAGGGGCACTGCTTCTTAAATGGACTACTTTTCCTCCTAAATGTTACTTTCCCCTGCTAAGTGGATTTCTATTGGGGGGACATCTATCCCTCCTTTTTCGGGGTACCTCTCAGATCCGGGTACTTTTCACCAAGTAAACCAGGTTCCCGTCTCTCAGTTACTCTTCGCTATCAGGTCCTAATCAACAATCGATCAGAGGGTTACCATCACTGTTGATCAGCTGCTATTCAAAGCCAATCTCAAGCATGCACAAACTCCGAAGTTCCATTTACACATAATTCGAATTCTACCGTACGGGCAGAACTTGAATGAATGAATGAATGAATGACTGACTGAATAGTTTATTTTGGTCACACATTAAAAAGAACAAAACTTTACAATCTGTGTGAATATGAACCAACACTGAATCCATTTCACACAATATTCACATAATCAATGACCGAAAAAGGAATAGGCTGTTAGCCACAAAGCTTATTTTTGCCTATCCTATACAATCCATAAAATAACCCAGGATATCAGCATATCTACAATGTGAAATTCTGTATTTGGAAATTTGATTCTGCGAATCTAAACTCGTTCTCGGACCAACTAGTGCGTACCACTCCACATACGCGGGCTCTGGAATTCGAATTCAATTGCGCAATGAAATCTCGAATGGACTTATCAGTACCTGATGGTGTTTAAGAAGGAACTGCAGAGGCTGGAAAATCGAAGGTAGACAAAAGTGCAGGAGAAACTCAGCGGGTATGGCAGCATCTATGGAAGGAAATAGGCCATTCCTCCATAGATCTCCGGAGATGCTGCCGCACCCGCTGAGTTTCTCCAGCACTTTTGTGTAAGATAGTTAGACAGACAGACAGACAGACAGACAGACAGACAGACAGACAGACAGACAGACAGACAGACAGACAGACAGACAGATAGATAGATAGATAGATAGATAGATAGATAGATAGATAGATAGATAGATAGATAGATAGATAGATAGATAGATAGATATTTCTGAGCTAAGAAAATGGTTCAAGCAAGTTTCTAGTCAAGGGTTCCTGCAAAATGTATTTTTTCTTCACACAGACAGAACTCACAAGAAAGAAAGTAATGACAAGACATGAAAAAAGTTGTGATCAGTAAACTTGCTTCTGTTTTTTTGGCTCAGTAATTGGCTGGGCAGTTGGCAAATTCACAATTTTGGCACCAGACGTCAGATTACACGATCTCATAGACGTCGTGGGAATACTAACCGTAGTCTTTATATTGAGACACGCGCACACGCAGGCAGACACTGGCACACACACACGCTCACACACACAAGCTCACATACCTGCACACTCACAGTCACACAGACACACGCACATGCGTGGACACGCTCACACACACACGCTCACACACAAGCGCACACACATATATGCAGAAACACACATACACACGCACACATGCCCCCTCACATTCAAACACGCCCGCACGCACACACACACACACACACATGCATGGACACACGCACACAAGATCACACAAGCAGGCATACGGACACATACGGACATAAACATGCACACAGATGCACACCCAGACAGAGAAACACACACAGACACTCTCATACTATACACACACAATATATATATCACACACACACACACACAAATATATATGACACACACACATTCGAACACAGGCACACTGAGACACACACACATACGCTCATATATATATTTATATGCGCATACATACATATACATCTTATGTCTCATAAATTGTGGAGATAACTACAGAGGCTTAAGATGTGAGATAAAAAAATAATGCATTCCACATTCTAGCAGCATCCCATGGGTATTTTGCGAGGGCTTGTAAGTATTTTGCTTCGAAAATTAATTTCAGCGCTGCTCGTGAATCTCAGCAAAAATATCTTGTTCCGCTGAAAACAGCTGGAGTGTTGATCAAAGTTGTCCCGATCTTACCGGGCCTGATGAAAGGCAGATATTTATAAGACTAACTGAGCCGCTGTGCACGTCAGGCTTTTTTTGTGGTTATTTCCTTCAGTTAATATTTGTCCACAATTTTTAAATTACTTTCACAATTAAGCTTGAAGGCCATGTCTATTCCAGGCACATCTTTTTTTGCTTATGCGCAAAAAAAAACCCTCCCAACTTACATCCCACGGATATTCTTGCTTGTCCATTGTAGTCTTCAGGGACCGCTGTTATTCCTTTTCAAAAGCCTCATTGAGATGTGGAATTTATTTTTAATGTATTTTCTCATTCATTGTGCATTTCCTATCACAACTCAAACAGAATGTCTACTGAGTCAGTTTCAGAGGGCAATTCACACTCAACCACTGTACTCTGGGGAGTTTAGTTTAGCTTAGTAGATTGTCACATGTACCGAGGTGAGCGGGTATATTGAGGAATAGATCGGCTAGGTGCGCACAGTCTCACGCCCAGAGTAGTGGAATCAAGGACCAGAGGACATAGAAACATAGACGGTTACACAAAAAGCTGGAGAAACTCAGCGGGTGCAGCAGCATCTAAGGAGCGAAGGAGATAGGCGACGTTTCGGGTCGAGACCCTTCTTCAGACTGGTCAGGGATCAGGGAAACGAGAGATATAGACGGTGATGTGGAGAGATAAAGAACAATGAATGAAAGATATGCAAAAAAGTATCGATGATAAAGGAAACAGGCCATTGTGAGCTGTTTGTGGTGTGAAAATGAGAAGCTAGTGCGACTGGGGTGGGGGGGGGGGGGGAGATGGAGAAGGAATGCCAGGGCCAGAGGGCTGAGCGAGAGGTGGGGAGGAGGCAGTCTGGGTTAACAGAATTGAGAAAATTCAATGTTTAAGCCCAGAGGATGCAGACTCCCCAAGCGGAATATGAGGTGCTGTTCCTCCAACTTGCGGTGTTGCTCACTCTGGCCGTGGAGGAGGCCCAGGACCGAGAGGTCGGATACGGAATGGGAGGGGGAGTTGAAGTGCTGAGCCACCGGGAGGTCGGGTTGGTTATTGTGGACCGGGCGGAGGTGTTCGGCGAAACGATCGCCCAGCCTCCGCTTGGTCTCACCGATGTAGATGAGCTGGCATCTGGAGCAACGGATGCAGTAGATGAGGTTGGAGGAGGTGCAGGTGAACCTCTGTCGGACTTGGAATGACTGCTTGGGTCCCTGAAAGGAGTGGATGGGGGAGGTGAAGGGAGGTGAGGTCTGAAGAAGGGCCTCGACCCGAAACGTCGCCTATCTCCTTCGCTCCTTAGATGCTGCTGCACCCGCTGAGTTTCTCCAGCGTTTTGTGTAACCCTCGATTCTCCAGCATCTGCAGTTCCTTCTTTAACAACATAGAAACATAGAAAATAGGTGCAGGAGTAGGCCCTTAGAGCCTGCATCGCCATTCAATATGATCATGGCTGATCATCCAACTCAGTATCCCTTACCTGCCTTCTCTCCATACCCTCTGATCCCTTTAGCCACAAGGGCCACATCTAACTCCCTCTTAAATATAGCCAAAGAACTGGCCTCAACTCGAAACATAGAACATAGAAAAATAGGTGCAGGAGTAGGCCATTCAGCCCTTCGAGCCTGCACTGCCATTCAATATGATCATGGCTGATCATCCAGCTCAGTATCCCGTACCTGCCTTCTCTCCATACCCCCTGATCCCTTTAGCCACAAGGGCCACATCTAACTCCCTCTTAAATATAGCCAATGGCCCCAACTACCTTCTGTGGCAGAGAATTCCACAGATTCACCACTCTCTGTGTGAAAAATGTTTTTCTCATCTCGGTCCTAAAAGATTTCCCCCTTATCCTTAAACTGTGACCCCTTGTTCTGGACCTCCCCAACATTGGCATCAATCTTCCTGCATCTAGCCTGTCCAACTCCTTAAGAATTTTGTACGTTTCTATAAGATCCCCCCTCAATCTTCTACATTCTAGTACAAGCCGATAGCCAAGGACATAGGTTCAACGCTAGGTTTGCCAACTGTCCCGTATTAGCCGGGACTTGCCGGCACCCCTCATTGTCGCAACATGTTGAAAATCCAGTGGCCACCAGAAAAAGGTACGACTCTTTGGGCAACTACTCACCACCAAAGAGGCGTCACCCCACGACATGTCGTACTAATCAAGAGTCTATCAAGCGACTAAACCGTCTCCCCCACCTGGTTTGCCGGGTGAGGAGGGGGGCTGTGGACCCCCAGCAGGACCAAAAACAAGGCCAGCCAAAGGGCGGATGAGCTCCTAGCGAGCCAACGCCCACCCACACTCCAGTAGAAGTTGCGATCGCTGTCGTACACGGCATTGTAAGGAATGAAGAAAAACATGAGATGTAATTCCTCCCTCTCCTTGCTTCTCAAAAGAGAAGTTGTTAATAAAAAATAAAAAATAAAGTAGACTCGATGGGCCGAATGGCCTAGTGCTACTATTCCTTATGACCTTATGATATGGATAAACGATGTTTCGAGTAGGGGCCCTTCTTCAGCAGAAGGGCCCCGTCCTGAAACGTCGCCTAGTCATGTCTTCCGGAGATGCCGCTCGACCGACTGAGTTCCATCGGTTTCCTCCCACACTCCAAAGTACTTACAGGTTTGCAGGTTATTTGGCATCAATAAAATAGTCAATTGTCCCCAGTGTGTGGAACAGTGCTAGTGTACGGGGTGATCGCTGGTCGGCACGGACCCGGTGGGCCGAGGGGCCTGTTTCTGCCTGTATCTCAAAACTGAAACTAAGAGAAAGGTCTTGACCCGAAATGTCGCCCTTTGATGTCTTCCAGAGAGGCTGCCTGGCCCGCTGAGTAACTCCGGCACTTGGTGTTTATTTTATAACTGCCTGAGTTTAGGGAGTGAGAGGAGTTTCGACTGCAACATATAAGATTCTGAGGAGATTAGAACAGTCGGTTGTGGGAGAACCATGAATGGTTTTACCCCCGGTTAAAATTGCTTCTACAATTGGCACAGAGGCAGAGTTGCTGCTTCACCGCACCAGAGGCCCGGGTTCGATCCTGACCACGGGTGCTGTCTGCACAGAGTTTGTACGTTCCCCCCGTGACCTGCGTGGGTTTTCTCCGAGATCTTTGGTTTCCTCCCACAATCCAAAGACGTACGGGTTTGCAGGTTAATTGGCTTGGCGTAACATGTAAATTGTTCCTACCGTGTATAGGATAGTGTTACGGGTTGTCCCACTTGCCGATTTGTTTAGGCATCTGCCGGCGACTGTCATAGCCACAGCTGGTCGGCAAAAAATTTGTGACAACCTACGTCATCCTGGCGACAACCTACGGCAGCACCTAACGCCAGGAGAAGAGTGGGCGGGCGCGACTCGCGTTGCAGCGCCCCCTACAGCCTGTCTGTCTTTTAAAAATGTTTTTGTCTAGTTAAATGTAGTTGTTTGTGGTTTTTTTGTATCGTGTTTCTAACTGTGTATGTGTGGGTGGTGGTGGTGGGGGGGAGGGGAAACTTTAAAATCTCTTCCCTGCACGGGGGACCCGACTTTTTCCCTGACGGGTCTCCGTTGTCGTTTGGGCCTAGCACAACGGAGCGGCCTCTGACCGGGACGAGCTGCGGACTTACCGTCGTGGGGCTGGCTGGCCTCGGAGCGTGGGGAGCGGTGGTGGATCGCCGCTGCGGCCCGACTCCCAACTCCGGAGCACCGCGCGGGGAGCGGTGGTGGCTCGCCGCTGTGGCCCGACTCCGGGCTCCGGAGCTCCAGCTGCAGCTGCAGACCGGTGGACTGTTGGCATATCGGGATCTCGCGGGTCCGGGTGAGAGACCGCTCTCCGGAGCTCCCGCAACACAGCTTCTCCAGCCCGTGTCGCGGGGTTGGAGCGACCCGGAGCGGGGCCGTACATCGCCCGGCGCGGCTTCAATGGCCGCGGGACATTCCAGCGCCCGCCGGGGGCTCCAACTGTGACCTTTGGGCCTAGAGTGGGGCCGTACATCGCCCGGCGTGGCCTCAATGGCCGTGGGACTTAACATCGCCCGCCTGGGTCTTCGACATCGGGAGAGAAATGGTGCGGGGGAGAGAGAAGACTTTGCCTTCCATCACAGTGAGGAGGAGATTCACTGTGATGGATGTTTGTGTGAATTGTATTGTCTGTGTGTTTTTCTGTTTGTATCGCTGTAGAAACGGAGTTTCGTTCGAGCCGCTCTGAGGTTCGAATGACAAGTAATAAAATCAAATCAAATCAAAATCAAGTCAAGCTACGCTCATTGGCGTCAAACCCACTGTCGCCGAAAATTTAGCGGCGACCAGAAAAACGCTACGACTTTTTGCACGCCTGAGGCGACTACTCCAGCCGACCACCGGCGAACATGTGGCAACAAACTAATCGCCTGTAGTTGCCTAAAAAAAAATTGCTTGACTGTGAGAGGACCATTAGTGCGCGGGGATCGCTGGTTGGCAGGGACTCGGTGGGCCGAAGGGCCTGTTTCCGCGATGCGTCTCTAAACTGGACTGAGCTTCAGCAAAGGAAGTTGCTGCTTTCTCGGATGTACGAGTTGTCAGCTTTCAGCATCGGTGCTACCATGGCAACAAACATGAATCACATTTATGACTAAAAGGCTGCTAAAAGTCACCGCTCAAAGAACAACATGAGATGAACCATTCTGGAGAGAATGATCTGTGCGTTTTGTGCCTCTGTCCTTCTCACCCCAATGTTTTCCTCCAGAAAGATCAGTTTAAGCATCGTTTTTAAAGGTTAATCGAAGACTTAAAGGTTAAGAAATTTAGCAAAAGAGTCGGGGAGAATGTGAAGATGATTCAGTTTGAAGGGAGCAAGCTGTTCTGATCCACAGTGCAGTTACAATCCAGCGTGGAAACAGGCCCTTCGGCCCAAGTTTCCCAACCTACCCCATCTACACTAGCCCCATCTAGAAACATAGAAAATAGGTGCAGGAGAAGGGCATTCGGCCCTCTTTGAGCCAGCTCCACCATTCAATATGATCATGGCTGATCATCCAAAATCAGTGCCCCGTTCCTGCTTTCTCTCCCTATCCCTTGATTCCATTAGACATGGTCAATAGGTGCAGGAGGAGGTCATTCGACCCTTCGAGCCAGCACCGCCATTCAATATGATCATGGCTGATCATCCAAAATCAGTGCCCCGTTCCTGCTTTCTCTCCCTATCCCTTGATTCCATTAGACATGGACAATAGGTGCAGGAGGAGGTCATTCGACCCTTCGAGCCAGCTCCGCCATTTAATATGATCATGGCTGATCATCCAAAATCAGTGCCCCGTTCCTGCTTTCTCTCCCTATCCCTTGATTCCATTAGACATGGTCAATAGGTGCAGGAGGAGGTCATTCGACCCTTCGAGCCAGCACCGCCATTTAATATGATCATGGTTGATCATCCAAAATCAGTACCCCGTTCCTGCTTTCTCCCCATATCACTTGATTCCATTAACCCCAAGAGCGACATCTAACTCTTGAATACATCCAGTGGATTGGCCTCCACTGCCTTCTGTGGCAGAGAATTCCACAGATTCACAACGTTCGGGGTGAAGAGGTCTTTCCTTATCTCAGTCCTAAATGGCCGACCCCTTATTCTTAAACGGACACCCCTGGTTCTGGGCTCCCCAAACATCGGGAACATTCGCAGCTCTCTGGGTGAAAAAGTCTTTCCTCATGTATCTGTACACTGTGAATGGCTGGATTGTAACCATGTATTGTCTTGCCGGCTGGTTAACGTGCAACAAAAGCACTTCACTGTATCTCTGCACACGAGTTTATCTTTGGTTTAAACCAGCATCAGCAGTTCCTTCCCACTCAATGAACCACTCTCCATTTCCTTGATCATCGTCATGCTTTGATCCATCATTTTCACACCTTCCCCTTCCATATCTCTCGTCTCCCTCTCCCCCTGACTCTCAGTCTGAAGAAGGGTCTTGACCCTCTCTGGAAATGCTGCTTGACCCGCTGAGCTATTTTATTACTGTCCCACCAGATAACTGGAGTTCCTTTGGCGAATTTCATAACTGCCTTTCTTGAAATAAACCGATCCACATTGGTGAGGCCGCATTTGTAGTACTGTCTGAAGGGTCTCGATCCAAAACATCACCCGTTCCTTCTCTCCATAGATGCTGCCTGTCCCGCTGAGTTACTCCAGCATTTTGTGTCTATCTATCTCCGGCGTAAACCAGCATCTGCAGTTTCTTCCGAAACAAGAGATTTGCAAATTTCTTCCTGACGATGTCCTGTTTTATTGACAGGTAAATGTAAAGTATTCAATTACAGCAACGCACTCCAATGGTTATATCACTAGACTTAAAAGGGCACAGGGCTTATGATTTGAAGTGTTTAATCTACTGAATCGCTGAGCCAAGTAACCCGTGCCTCAAAGATACACACAAGTCCCTACTGCATAGGTGAGAGAGCAAGTTAGCTTCTTGATTGTCAGTCTCGATTGGGTCACTTTAAGGGCCGTTCCCACCAGCATGCGCTTGCATGCGGCAAGCGTGACCAAACCGGCAGCGGGGGCCGCGCGGAGGTCGGGTGAGTGGCGCAACGCGGCGCAAAGTGAGGCGAACTTGGAGCGAAGTCTTAAAGGTAAGTTCGCCAGGACAGAGAGGGGCACAGAGGCACACACAGAGAAGGCCACGGAGCCACACACAGAGAGGGTCACGGAGGCACCTACAGAGAGGGTCACGGAGGCACGACGTCGAGACGGTGTGTAATGCGTCGAGGCGACTGCGAGCCGACAAGCCATTGCCGCGTGGAATTTTTGAACATATTCAGTTTTTCGGAGCCTCGCGCGATGTCGGGACGAACTCCGCACAATTCCGCACGGCTCCGGCGATCGAAGTGGGACCGGCCCCGCGACGCCGGACGGCTCAAGCGACCACGTTAGGTCGTGCTCATCGCATAGAGTTGCATGCTGGTGGGACAGGCCCTTTACTCTCAGCCAGGATTACGAAGATTTTGCCAGGTTTGAGGGCCTGAGCTACAAGGAAAATTTGGGCAAGCTAGGACTTTACTGTTGTGTAGGAAGAGAACTGCAGATGCTGGTTTAAATCAAAGATAGACACAAAATACCGGAGTAACTCAGCGGGACAGGCAGCATCTCTGGAGAGAAGGAATCGCGTCTCACCAGAGAGATGCTTGCTGGTCCCACTGAGTTACTCCAGCATATTGTGTCTATCTAGGACTGTAGTTTAGTTTAGAGATACAATGAGGAAACTCAGGCCCTTCGGCCCACCGGGTCCACGTTGGCCAGCGAACCCCGCACACTAACACTATCCTACACACACACACACACACACACACACACACGAGGGACATTTTTTACATTTACACCAAGCCAATTAACCTACAAACCTGTACGCCTTTGGAGTGTGGGAGGAAACCGAAGATCTCGGAGAAAACCCACGTGGGCCACGGGGAGAATGTACCGTCAGCACCCGTAGTCGGGATCGAATCCGGGTCTCCGGCGCTGCGTTCGCTGTAAGGCAGCAACTCTACCGCTGCGCCACCGCGCCCGCAACTCTACCGCTGTGCCACGGTGACCCTATATACTTTAGACTTTAGAGACACAGCTACCATTTATTTTGAGAGGACTAGAATACAAAAATAGTGATGACATGCTGATGAGGCGTTGCGCTGGCTGCATTTCGAGCACGTGTGGGCCCCGTATTCGAGGAAGGACGAGGCGGCTCTGGAGAGGGTCCAGAAGAGGTTTACGAGAACGATCCCAGGAATGAGCGGGTTAACATACGATGAGCGTTTGACGGCGCTGGGCCGGTACTCGCTGGAGTTTAGAAGGATGAGGGGGACCTCATTGAAACTTACCGAATGGTGAAAGGCTTGGATAGAGTGGATGTGGAAAGGATGTTTCCACTAGTGGGAAAGTCTAGGACTGAGAGGTCATGGCTTTAGATTTAATGGACATTCCTTTAGGGAGGAGATGAGGAAGAATTTCCTTAGTCAAAGGGTGGTGAATCTGTGCAATTCATTGCCACAGAAGGCTTTGGAGCCGAGTCAATGGATATTTTTAAGCCAGGGATAGATGGAGTCTTGATTAGTACGGGTGTCAGGGGTTATGGGGAGAGGGCAGGAGAATGGGGTTTGTAGGGAGAGATAGATCAGTCATGATTGAATGGCAGATCAATCACTTAATTATAAACATGAAACATTTAAGCTGGGAAGGGGAGGGGAAAGAGGGAGAAAGCAAGGACTACCTGAAATTGGAGAAGTCAATGTTCATACAGCTGGGGTGTAAACTACCCAAGCGAAATATGAGGTGCTGCGGTGGGACTCACTATGGCCCTTGGAGGAGGCCCAGGACAGAAAGGTTGGATTCAGAATGGGAGGGGGAGTTGAAGTGCTGAGCCACCGGGAGATCGGGTTGGTTAGTGCGAACTGTGCGGAGGTGTTGGGCGAAGCGATCGCCGAGCCTCCGCTTGGTCTCACCGATGTGGAGCAGCTGACACCTAGAGCAGCGGCTGCAGTAGATGAGGTTGGAGGAGGTGCAGGTGAACCTCTGTCGCACCTGGAACGACTGCTTGGGTCCTTGGATGGAGTCGAGGGGGGGAGGTAAAGCGACAAGTGTAGCATTTCCTGCAGTGGCAAGGGAAAGTATTACCGGGGAGGGGGTGGTTTGGGTGGGAAGGGACGAATTGACCAGGGAGTTATGAAGGGAGCGGTCTCTGCGGATATGCAACAGGTCCTTCGGCCCAACATTAGAGTTGCTCCCTCACAGGACCAGAGACCCCGGTTCGATCCTGACTACGGCTGCTATCTGTACAGAGTTTGTACGCTCTCCCCGTGACCACATGGGCTTTCTCCGGGTGCTCCGGTTCCCTCCCACTACAACAAAGACGTGCAGATTTGGGGGTTAATTGGCTTTGGTAAAATTGTAAATTGTAAATTGTCCCCAGTGTGTGGAATCGTGCCGGAACATGACTGATCGGTGCAGACTCGGTCGTCCGAAGAGCCTGTTTCCAGGCTGTGTCTCCGAACTGAGCTAAACCAGTGCTGAGTGCAGGGAGTGCAGCGTAGGTTTACAAGGTTAATTCCCGGGATGGCGGGACTGTCATATGCTGAGAGAATGGAGCGGCTGGGCTTGTACACTCTGGAGTTTAGAAGGATGAGAGGGAATCTCATCGAAACATATAAGATTGTTAAAGACTAGATTGTTACATGCTAGAGGCAGGAACCATGTTCCTGATGGTTACACAAAAAGCTGGAGAAACTCAGCGGGTGCAGCAGCATCTAAGGGGCGAAGGAGATAGGCGATGTTTCGGGTCAAGACCCTTCTCGACCCGAAACGTCGCCTATCTCCTTCGCCCCTTAGATGCTGCTGCACCCGCTGAGTTTCTCCAGCTTTTTGTGTAACCCTCGATTCTCCAGCATCTGCAGTTCCTTCTTTAACACCATGTTCCTGATGTTGGGGAAGTCCAGAACCAGGGGCCACAGTTTAAGAATAAGGGGTAGGAGACGAGGAAACACTTTTTCTCACAGAGAGTGGCGAGTCTGTGGAATTCTCTGCCTCAGAGGGCGGTGGAGGCCGGTTCTCTGGATGCTTTCAACAGAGAGCTAGATAGGGCTCTTAAAAATAGTGGAGTCAGGGGATATGGGGAGAAGGCAGGAACGGGGCACTGATTGGGGATGATCAGCCATGATCACATTGATGGCGGGCGGTGCTGGCTCGAAGGGCTGAATGGCCTACTCCTGCACCTATTGTCTATTGTCTATTGTCTATTGAGAGGCAGTGCCAGTGTTGCTGAGGTATTTAAACATCTTGCCTATCCAATCTGTTTCCTGCTGCAAATTATATTGTACTACAAACCAGTTCTTTTCTGTGGAACCACCTCCTAATGTGTGACTAACAATGGATTGAAAAGCCTATTATGCATCAGTTGTCTGGAGTATATCGCAGCTTTCTTTACCTGTCCTACACCTTGTCCAATAGCCCCTTTCATCCCTTCAATCCTTTTCTCCAGCGACAATGAAAGGTTTGATTGATTCCAACCACCCTGAATTATTTTTCGCCTCTCATTTTCGATGTCACATTGGGTCTTGTGTCAGCGTTCAATCATTTCCCCCATCTCTGTCTTTGTCTTGAAGCGTGTGACAGATTGTGCCTGCACCGTAATCATTCCAACCTTACCGCACGTCAAATTTATCACCACTCGGGACTTCTTCGAACATGCCTGAGGAATCTCTTCGACTTCCACAGGTGCGCAGTGGAGAGCCTACTGCCTGGTTGCAACACCGGCCTCGACCGGCAACTCGCACGCGCCCAGGAGCGAAGAAGACGGCAAAAAAGCGGGTGGACACGCTGCCCAGTCCCTGACCTCCCCACCGTCGAAGGGATCTGCAGGAGTCGCTGCCTCAAAGATGGCAGCCAGCATCATCAGAGACCCACACTACCACCGTGCCCACGCACACATTTCACCCCTGCTATCGGGAAGAAGATACAGGAGCCTGAAAACTGTGACGTCCAGGGTCAGGAACAGCTGCTTCCCTGCTGCCATCAGGCTAAGATTACGGAGAGTTGGTCTGTCAAGGAGGACTGTCTAACTTCTACAGGTGCACAGTAGAGAGCTTGCTGAGTGGTTGCATCGTGGCTTGGTTCGGCAACTTGAGCGCCCTGGAGAGAAAAAGACTACAAAAAGTAGTAAACACTGCCCAGTCCATCATCGGCTCTGACCTTCCTTCCATCGAGGGGATCTATCGCAGTCGCTGCCTCAAAAAGGCTGGCAGCATCATCAAGGACCCACACCACCCTGGCCACACACTCATCTCCCTGCGACCTTCGGGTAGAAGATACAGGAGCCTGAAGACTGCAACAACCTGGTTTAGGAATAGCTACTTCCCCACAGCCATCAGGCTATTAAACCTGGCTCGGAACTCTGAACATTAATATCCCTCCATCTGTTATTTGCACTTTATTAATTCATTAAGTCATGGGTGTATTTATGTATAGATTTGTAGTCAATGCCTACAATGTTCTGTTGTGCTATGCAAAGAAAGATTTTCATTGTCCTGTCAGGGACACATGACAATAAACTCTTTTGACTTTGACTTTGAGTTTGAGTCACGTGAGTGACTACGTGAAGACCGCGCGACATATCGTCCATCGCATTGCGCAACCAGCGGTAAGTTTCAAACCTGAAGGTTGGTTTTTTCAACTTAATTCCAGGTCTGTTTCTCCTTGCAGGAAGCTCTGCTGGAGACATCGCGGAATCCCACCTACACCGCGGGGGAATCCCAGCTGCGAAAACCGCGGGGATACCCGGCACGGGGGGGGGGGGGGGGGGGGGAACCCGACCACAGACTTCACGGGGAATCCTGTCTTCAGGGACCGCGAGGAAATTCCGGCTGTGGAAACTGCGGAGATCGGAATCCGCCGGGAACCCGGGACAGCTGGAAGAGTCAAGCCGCGAGGTGATCCCGATTCGGGGAAACCCGGCCGCGGGGTCCGCGTGGAAGACACGGCTGCGCACCGCAGAAGTGCGGATAGCCGGCGGCATTTTTTCAGACTCCGGCGGCGCAGGCAGAGGTTCATAGAAACATAGAAACATAGAAACATAGAAATTAGGTGCAGGAGTAGGCCATTCGGCCCTTCGAACCTGCACCGCCATTCAATATGATCATGGCTGACCATCAAACTCAGTATCCCGTACCTGCCTTCTCTCCATACCCTCTGATCCCCTTAGCCACAAGTGCCACATCTAACTCCCTCTTAAATATAGCCAATGAACTGGCCTCAACTACCCTCTGTGGCAGAGAGTTCCAGAGACCCACCACTCTCTGTGTGAAAAAGGTCCTTCTCATCTCAGTCCTAAAGGATTTCCCCCTTATCCTTAAGCTGTGACCCCTTGTCCTGGACCTCCCCAACATCGGGAACAATCTTCCTGCATCTAGCCTGTCCAACCCCTTAAGAATTTTGTAAGTTTCTATAAGATCCCCTCTCAATCTCCTAAATTCTAGAGAGTATAAACAGAGTCTATGCAGTCTTTTTTCATAAGACAGTCCTGACATCCCAGGAATCAGTCTGGTGAACCTTCTCTGCACTCCCTCTATGGCAATAATGTCCTTCCTCAGATTTGGAGACCAGAACTGTACACAATACTCCAGGTGTGGTCTCACCAAGACCCTATACAACTGAAGTACAGGTGAAGTACTCAAATCCTTTTGCTATGAAAAGGTTCAACGGAGTCTGAAAGACCTGGATGAGTCAAGCCAGGAGGGTTCTCCTCAGACATGGGTACGTCCGCGGACGGTTTTTACCCTGGTGGGGCATGGATAGCGTCCGCAGGGCGCTCATCCCACTGAGGTGCTCCATCCTGATATGGTTCATGCAGGGCCACATCAGCGCAGGACCCCTAGGGGCCTGCGGCAGCACCTATCTCAGGGCTGCATACAAAACTCCCTCTCTGTGAAGTGGAGCGCGTGGGGTCAGTGGATAGCTGACTCCAAACTCAGAAGTATGTCCGGGGAACATACTGGAGTACGGGCGTGAGGTTCCAGAAATTTCGGGCATGGCATCAAGACCTTCACTAACGAAGAAACCTGGAAGGGCCAGAGTTCCAAATCTGGAGTATGGTGTACAATTTTGGTCGCACAATTATAGGAAGGATGTCAACAAAATAGAGAGGGTACAGAGGAGATTTACTAGAATGTTGCCTGGGTTTCAACAGCTAAGTTACAGAGATAGGTTGAATAAGTTAGGTCTTTATTCTCTGGAGCGCAGAAGGTTAAGGGGGGACTTGATAGAGGTCTTTAAAATGATAACCATATAACCATATAACAATTACAGCACGGAAACAGGCCATCTCGGCCCTTCAAGTCCGTGCCGAACAACCTTTTTCCCTTAGTCCCACCTGCCTGCACTCATACCATAACCCTCCATACCCTTCTCATCCATATGCCCATCCAATTTATTTTTAAATGATACCAACGAACCTGCCGCCACCACTTCCACTGGAAGCTCATTCCACATGATGAGAGGGATAGACAGAGTTGATGTGGACAAGCTTTTCCCTTTGAGAATAGGGAAGATTCAAACAAGAGGACATGACTTTAGAATTAAGGGACAGAAGTTTAGGGGTAACATGAGGGGAACTTCTTTACTCAGAGAGTGGTAGCGGTGTGGAATGAGCTTCCAGTGGAAATGGTGGCGGCAGGTTCGTTGGTATCATTTAAAAATAAATTGGATAGGCATATGGATGAGAAGGGTATGGAGGGTTATGGTATGAATGCAGGCAGGTGGGACTAAGGGAAAAAAGTTGTTCGGCACGGACTTGAAGGGCCGAGATGGCCTGTTTCCGTGCTGTAATTGTTATATGGTTATATGGTTATATGGTTCCCTCATGAAGCAGCAGCCACATCACGTCACATTATTACAGGAACAGGTGCCGACTGAGATACCATGCACCTGTAAAATAGTTCCTGAAAGGACCAGCAGTGAACAGCGCTATATGGGGGTACAATGCACCCTTCAAAATGAACTGCTTCCAGATGAACGCCATCGGACCTGCATTGAATTCCAAATTTGCAGGCTCAAGTAAGGCCAGCAATGTCCAGCCACCGAATCCTCTCTTCAGGAAACCTGTCCAAACAGGTACGACCCGGATGAAAAATCAAAGCTGTCCGGCTTCTCAAGGTACCACGGCAACAGCACACCCCACGCCGCGATCGACAGCGGGCGTTTCACTGAAGCTGGTGGCAGCTTCAAAGCTGGGCACAGGTCTTTCAGGCCAAGGCCCAAATCGGTCCTCAGGGAAAATATGGGATCCATGTACCCCAGCAATCCTACTCCCCAAATCTGGGACGGAAATAGAACCCGCATCAGGGGCCTCTGGGCTTACCACAAGACCACCAATAACCGTGAAGGTAGGTGGGTTTGGTTCTTTCCGAAATATGAGGTATGTGGACCATTTACAAGTTGGTCAAATTTACACTTGTTTTGTGCTGATGATCTATTTATAAACTAAAAGAAAGATGAGATCATTTTTATACTGCACAGTATACAAGCGAGGCAGAGTTGCCTTTCAAGACAGGCCCGCAGTTGCAATGGAAGTTTTCGATGTTCGCATGGGCAGTATAGACATTTCTGAATAGGAAACTTCATTACTGTCTAACAACCGAGGATCAGTTTCCACTCACAGGGCTCACCGGAGGTATTTGAAATTAACCTTGATGGGGCAATGATACAGTTAAAAGCGTTGCAAAATTTGTCAAACTTCAGCTCCCAGGTTATTTACCAAATTACTAAAACCAGTGCTTCGGCTGCTCAGAGCTAAAAAAGCTATTGTTAATTCTTAAAAAAGCTTAAAAAAGCTATGTGAAGATTTCGAAGCTCTGTGATTTCATGCCCTGGAAACGGGTCCATGCGTCACAATATCTGGCCTATCTGGATGATGTTCTAAAACGCTGTATTTTGCCAAATTAGCGGTATCAGCCACAAAACTATATTTCAGAAATTGGGTTCTCATCCATCCAGTTAGATTTAAGTTGATACCAACATTGGGATTGGGATTTACCTTTAACTCTACTAAATTAAGCTCTCAAGTACCATGTAGGTCATTGCTACCAGACCTATGCTATTCCCAGCTGAAACTATCAAAGTCACCATGGTGGACAAACAGTATTCAGCATTGCCCCACTGACCTTCACCAGTAAATCTTCAGTTAATTACAAACCGATGCTATTGCTCAAAGATGGATAATTACTAAATACCATCTCTAGTTACGGAGGCGGAAGGGTTTGCATGAGCTACAAATTGTTCAGTTATATGGTATCAACACACAAAAAACGTACACACACAGACACAAACCAACAACTAAAAAACAAACAAACAATAATAGTGCAAATAATAACAACAGTAGTCTTAGTTCAGAGCTTATTGGAGTTTAATAGTAAGATTAAACGAGAACTTACCAGTTTGAAGTTTGATCTTTATTTCATGAGGAGTTACGTTGAGGGATTACATGAAGACCCCGCCAGCACGCATGCGCGACATTCTTCAAAGCAGCGGTGTGAAATCACAGATGACAGAAGTTGACCTAAATATGGTAGGATAAGAGAACTAGAATACCAGTTGACCTTTATGATAGAGGGTGGGGTGCAGAGGGCACGTAATCCCTCAATGTAACTCCTCATAAAATAAAGATCAAACTTCAAACTGGTAAGTTCTCGTTTAATCTTACTATTTTACTTCTGAGTCACGTGAGTGACTACGTGAAGATTTCAAAGCTCTGTGATTTCATGCCCTGGAAATGAGTCCATGCGTCACACACTGCATCAGTTGACCAATGATGAGTGAACATTAATAATGCATAAAATATATATATATATATATTTGTGGGGGGGTGGTGTGGGGGGGTGGTGTGGGGGGGTAAGGGGGGGTAAGGGGGGAACCGCTTTTGGCCGCCTCCTCCACGGACCAGCGACATTTACCATGTTGCCCCACTCGCGGCCTAACACCACGGATCGGTGCGACCTTTCCTAGAGTTTCAGCAGTGGGCACAGCATGGACTTTTTCGCGGAGCGGGCGAGCCCTTGCCGGGATCACCAGAAGGGAATGCTCCGATCGCTGGCCCGCGGATTGTTACAGCCTGAAGCCGCGGTCTGTGGAGCTTCTAGCGGCGGGCGCAGCGTCCGGAGCCTGGGATCCCTCGCCGGGGATCGCCGCAGAAGAGCTCTGACTGCCGGCCCGCGGCTGATAACATCCTGAAGCTGCTAAACAAAGGCAAAAATCGCTTCTTACAAAGAGCCTTTTTCCAGCCGCTTCAAATGATGATGTCCAAATGCCACGCACAGGTGTCCTACCACAATGGATAGTCAAAATCTACTTTTAAAACACCCCCCCGCAAGCAGTAGAGTGAAGCAGATATTCCACCACCATCTATCAGTGACGTCAGGGGGAGGGAGGGCCTCAATTCAAAGACAACAGCTCCCCAACTATCACGTTTACACTGCTTGAGAAGTCGACTCAACATCGACTTCTGCAAAAGCTTGATTCTGACTGCTTCATTTTCACCATCTTTAGAGATAACGTGTATTTTAAATCGCCTCGTGTTTAAAAAAAAGATGAACCTAGCTTTTATTAACTTTCTCGGCCCCCCTCGCTGGCCTCGGCCCCACTAGATTTCCCTCCCCCCCCCCCCCCCCAACCCCCCCTCCCCCACCTCCCACTCCCCCCCTCCCCCTCCCCCCTCTCCCACCCCACCCCCCCCCACCCCCCAAACCCCAACCCCACTACACCCATCACAATGGGCTCTCAAGCTTAGTCTAGTATGGATACTTGGTCTGCACTGGATCTAGTACATATACCTTGTAACTTGTACGTTCCGAAGAGTCCACCAGGAGCTACACTGGAAGTTGGACAATTTTATACCGGACAATATTTACATTTTTCTTCAATTTGCGTCGGGCCTCACTCTGATAGTTGACTTTTGATCACAAGCAAAGAGCAAATCCATGATCCAATTCCTGTTTTTTGTAATAGTTTGGGATTTAATAAATATAATACAATACAATGGGTGGCATGGCACGGTGGCTGAGCGGTAGAGCTGTTGCCTTAGAGCGCCAGAGACCTGGGTTCAATCCTGCCTAAGTGTGCTTGTCTGTACGAAGTTCGAAAGTTCACAAGTTGACGTTCACAGTTTATAGGAGTGGAATTAGACCACTCACGCCCATCGAATCGACTCTGCCATTCAATCATGGCTGATCTCTAGGGTTGCCAACTGTCCCGTATTAGCGCGTCATCCTGTATTTTGGGCTAAATTGGTTTGTCCCGTATGGGACCGCCCTTGTCCTGTATTTGACCGCTGCCACTCGGGTCAAGGGGACTGTCGGGTCGGAGCACCGCGTCCGGCCCCGCCTCACCCGTCCCGACGTAGTGCAGCCCATGGAGTGCAGCAGCAGCAGCGCCTCGCCCGTGGCCCCGTCGGTCTGCAGCCTGGCAGGCTGTCCGACCTTCTGACCTTCGCTTATCGCCGACACCACCACCATCCCTCCTTCTCACGGCCGATCATCACTTCATGAGTTGGACGGGGCGCCGGACTTTGCGCGCGGCATCGCGCGGCCCGGGCCAAAACTCCTCAGCTGGCCCGCCGGCTGAGCTTTGTGTGCAGTCCAGCACCCGGGCCGACTCATCATTCACCCAGCCACGGCCCAGTCGGTCAACGAATTGCCATCGGGAATTTGTCCCGTATTTTGACCTTTTGTCCCTTATTTGGGCGCCGGGGCGATGGCTGCCCTGCCGGCAGTCTGTTCGTATTTTCCTTCCTTTTGTTATTTTTTAGTTTGTTAAAAGTTTGTTTTAACGTTCTTCGGTTTGTTTTATCTGGGGGGAGGGGGAGAGGGGATCGGGGGAAACTTTTTTTAATGCTCTTACCTTGCCGGAGATGTGATCCATTTTCGGACCACATTCTCCGGGCTCCGTGGCCTACCATCGCTGGAGCTGCAGGCTGCCTCGGACTGTCGTGAGCCCCACCGCGGGGCGTGGACTTAACATCGGAGCTGATCCCTTGCCTGAGATCGCTCCCACTGCGGAACCAACATCAAGGGCTCGCAGTCTTCGTGAGAGGCCGAGTTTGGAGCTCCAACGTCGCGGAAGGTTCGACCAGCTCCGGCGCGAGGTTCGATCGCCCGGCGCGGGGGAGCTGATATCCCCCCCGATGCAGGAGCTGATCTCCTCGACGCGGAGGGCCCGAACGCCGCCGGCTACAGGAGTCATGATCGTCCCGTCAACGGGGGCTCGAGGCCCACGGCCGAGGAACAACTAGGGAAGGACTTGAACTTTATTTCGTCTTCCATCACAGTGAGGAATGTGTAGGAGTTTTAATTGTATTAATGAAATTCCTCGTATGTTGCAAAACACACTTGGTGCATAAAGTGTGATTCTAATTCTGAGAACGTTGACAACCCGACTGCTTCCTAAACCCATTCTCCCCGTAATCCTTGACACCCGATCCAATCAAGAATTTTTCCATCTTTGCCTTAAAAATATCCACCGACTTGGCCTCCACTGCCTTCTGTGGCAATGAGTTCCACAGATTAACTACCCACTGACTAAAGAAATTCCTCCTCACCTCCTTTTCGAAAAGAGCGCACGTTAATTCTGAGGCTGTGACCTCTGGTCCTACCAGTGGGAACCTCCTTTCCACATCCACTCTATCTATGTCTTTCATTATTCTGTACGTTTCAATGAGGTCCCCCTCAACCTTCTAAACTCCAGTGAGTAAAGGCCCAGTGCTGTTACACGCTCATCATATGCTAACCCACTCATTCCTGGAATAACTTTAAAACCTCCCCCCCCCCCCCCCCCCTCCCCCCGTACTTGAAAGACATACAGGTTTGTACATTAATTGTAGGTTAATTGGCTTGGTATAAACATATATTTTGTAATTCCTTTGTGTAATTGCTATTGAACTCAACAGCAGGCTAATGAACTCAACTCAAACAAAACTCTGAACATTAATAGCCCATTATCTGTTTATTTGCACTTTATTATCTGTTTTATTTATTCATGTGTGTATAGGTTTATACAATGGTATATGGACACACTGATCTGTTCTGTAGTCATGCCTACTATGTTCTGTTGTGCTGAAGCAATGCAAGAATGTCATTGTCCTATTTGGGACACATGACAATAAGCTCTCTGGAATCTTGAATCTAATGTGCAGGGATCGCTGGTCGGCACGGACTTGGTGGGACGAAGGGCCTGTTTCCATGCTGTATCTCTGAACTAAACCAAATTAAATTATTTAGATAGGAACATAGAAACATAGAAAATAGGTGCAGGATTAGACCATTCGGCCCTTCAATCCTGCACCGCCATTCAATATGATCATGGCTGATCATCCAACTCAGTATCCCGTACCTGCCTTCTCTCCATACCCCCTGATCCCTTTAGCCACAAAGGCCACATCTAACTCACTCTTAAATATAGGGGTTGGACAGGCTAGATGCAGGAAGATTGTCCCCGATGTTGGGGAAGTCCAGAACAAGGGGTCACAGTTTAAGGATAAGGGGGAAGTCTTTTAGGAACGAGATGAGAAAAACATTTTTCACGCAGAGAGCGGTAAATCTGTGGAATTCTCTGCCACAGAGGCCAGTATTTAATAATCAGCCTGAAGAAGGTTATGAAGACCCAAAACGTCGCCTTTTCCTTCGCTCCACAGATGCTGCCTCACCCGCTGAGTTTCTCCAGCATTTTTATCTACCTTCGATTTTTCCCGCATCTGCAGTTCCTTCTTAAACAAAACTAAATAATGGACCAATTTAGCTGACGCTCTGCTTGGAGTTGATTTTCCAATTTGAAAAACCCAACATGACTGTAGAACAAAGAAGGCCTTCGGAGACCGAGCTCGACATTACCATATGAAAGCAAGGAGCCGCACAAGTTTCAGACAGCATTACAAATTCACCAGGAAAAAAGCTTTCGGGCTTTTGACAGTTCCTGGGCTGAAGCAGTTGTTGTCTCGTTCTGCCGCGCAGTTTCCGATCTCCAGTTCCAAGGCGCATAAATAATTCACCGCAGGTTGAAAGTTTCTAGTCTGCCGTGCTGTAGCAAGAGACGAGGAATCGAGGGACCCATGCGTACCGCCACCGGGACCTTGCGCTAGTGATCAGAGAGGAAGCAGCTGTAACTTGCCAGCCCTTGGTAATAAAGGCATCTTTTAATAGAAGTAATCAGAGCTGTCACTGCCTCTGTTGGCACCGTGTGATTCTCACACAATGCTGTGAATCGGATTCGCACTCCATCGGGGGGGGGGGTGGCTCGGTGGCGCAGTGGTAGAGTTGGTGCCTTGCAGCGCCAGAGGCCCGGGTTCGATCCTGACTAGGGGTGCTTGTCTGTACATATGATACCCACACCACCCTGGCCACACACTCATCTCCCTGCTACCTTCGGGTAGAAGGTACAGGAGCCTGAAGACTGCAACGACCAGGTTTAGGAATAGCTACTTCCCCACAGCCATCAGGCTATTAAACTTGGCTCGGAACTCTGACCATTAATATCCCTCCATCTGTTATTTGCACTTTATTAATTTATTAATTCATGGGTGTATTTACGTATATAATTGTAGTCAATGCCTACTATGTTCTGTTGTGCTATGCAAAGAAAGAATTTCATTGTCCTGTCAGGGACACATTACAATAAACTCTTTTGACTTTGACTTTGATAGTGGCACTATCTAAATACCTGTCCAAATGTCTTTTAAATGTTTAGTTTAGTTTAGAGGTACAGCGCGGAAACAGGCCCTTCGGCCCAACGAGTCTGTGTCGACCAGCGATCCCTGCACATTAACACTATACCTACACACATGTGGAGCAATTCACACATACACTTCTTCTTCTGTCTAAAGTTGTTGGACAACTTGTTCTATTTGATCTTCTGTTTGTGCACGTCGAGTTGATTGCATTAGTCGAAACAGGGCGGACCACGTGAAGGTTGCGATCTTTCACCCCTACACATACACCAAGCCAATTCACTGACAGACCGACTGTATGCGTTTGGAGTGTGGGAGGAAACCGAAGAAAACCCACGCGGTCACGGCGAGGACGTACAAACTCCATACAGACAGCACCCGTCTCCGGATCGAACCCGGGTCTCCGGCGCTGCAAGCACTGTAAGGCAGCAACTCTACCCCTGCGCCACCGTGGCCACCTGATTGCATGTTGTAATAGTGTGTGTTTCAACCACCTCCTCTCTGGCAGCTCGTTCCCTACACTCACTACCCTCTGTGTAGGTATGTTACAAAATTTACCTTGAGCAGAGCTGCAGTTCTGCCGCTCCCCGTGTGCGCGACTTTGGCGCCTTTCAGAGGGGGGCGGGCTTAAAGTGCCGTTTTTCCACAGGCAGGGAAAATCGATCCATGTCGGGCGATTTCGTTGCGGAAGAAAAATCGCTCCGACATTTCATGAATGAAGGTATTTTTAAATTACTCTAAATTATTTATTAACTAGAGTAATTTAAAAATCACCTTCAAAAGCCGTGAGCACCGACAACCGGAAGGATTTTGCGTAGGGGAGAAAAAAATGTAAATAGTTTATTTTTATATTAAAAGTTGGTTTTTTGGGAGGCTTTAATAATATTTTCATGTTGCGAAATGGGGTCCAAAAAAATGTATGAACAAACAGTATTTTTCCTCCCGACTTCACCGCTAACCGCAACGTTCTAATCCACCGCATTCCACTAAAACCCACTCGCAAGTTGATTTAAATGGCCATTAACTTGCAGGCATAAAACACTAAAGTCCTTCCATTTGGCCCAGAAATTCATGAAAATTAGATTTAAAAATTATGTTATATTGTGGATTATTGTGTGAATGTTATTTGGACACTTAGGCAATTTTAAAAAAGTTTATCTTTTCTTAAGAAATGGATAGATGTTTAGATCTACTGATTGAATTTTGTAATTAGCTACAATTAGATAACTAACTAATTATATGCTTTAACAGGTCATCCAAGTAAGATTGTTTCATATTTATTTCAGAATGCTTCAATCTATAATAAGTGAAAATTTCATTGAGTTATATTAATTTTTAAGAAAGTTATGGGCTTTTAACTGATCCAGATCACAGCTTTTGTGTTAAGTCAATTGAAAGGCAATGGGGAACAAGATGCTAATTTCCGAGTATGAAAATGGCCATAACTTTCTTAATACTGAAGATATGAAAGTAAATTAGGTGTCAAATTAAACTTCTTTTTATGCTTTATCTGATGGGATAAATTGCAGACTTGATTTTTAAAATCTCAAAATTTTGTAACATTGCTACTCTGTGTAAAAACGTTACCCCGCAGATTCCAATTAAATCTTTCCCTTTTCACCTTAAACATTAGACTTTCGAGATACAGTGCAGAACAGGCCCTTCGGCCCAATGAGTCTGCGCTGATTGGCAATCCCCATACATTCTCCCCGTGACAGCGTGGGTTTTCTCTGGGTGCTCCGGTTTTCTACCCCACACTTATGGCAGAGATAGATAGATACTTGATTAGCACGGGTGTCAGAGGTTATGGGGAGAAGGCAGGAGAATGGGGTTAAGAGGGAGAGATCGATCAGCCATGATTGAATGACAAAGTAGACTTTATGGGCCGAATGGCCTAATTCTGCTCCTATCACTGATGAAGTTATGAACCTATGAAGAAGGAATGACCAGGGTGGGACGTCTTTGATTACAATGGCTTTCGAAACCTAAAAAGAATGTTTTCCAAAAAACTGTGATTTACAAAAGAGTTGAGGAACTCATATAGTTTAGTTTAGTTTGAGATAGCGCAGAAACAGGCCTTTCGGCCCACCGAGTCCATGCTGACCTGTCTTTGCCGCAGAGGGCGGTGGAGGCCGGTTCTCTGGATGCTTTCAAGAGAGAGCTGAATAGGGCTCTTAAAGATAGCGGAGTCAGGGGATATGGGGAGAAGGCGGGAACGGGGTACTGATTGGGGATGATCAGCCATGATCACATTGAATGGCGGTGCTGGCTCAAAGGGCCGAAGGGCCGAATGGCCTACTCCTGCACCTATTGTCCATTGTCTATTGTCTATTGACCTGCAATCCCTGCACACTAACATCCTACACACACTCGGGAAGATTTGCAATTTTACCGAAGTCAATTAACCGACAAACCTGTACGTCTTTGTGGTGTGGAAGGAACCCGGAGCACCTGGAGAAAACCCACGCGGTCACGGGGAGAACGTACAAACTTTGTGCAGGAAAGCCCCCATAGATAAGATCGAAGCAGGGTCTCTGGCGCTGTGAGGCATATACTTGTGTGTCCGCTGAATAAAATTAGAAGGGGTAAAAGTTGGCATTTGTTTTTCAAAAAAACTACTTGCAAATAGCTGTTCCCATTTTACTGAACTTGAAGCAATGAAATTGTCAAACATAATGCCAGGCATTATTAATGGGAAAACTGACTTTCAAAAATAGCTTTTTCTCTCTCTCTGCATTATCGACCTTAACCTTGCAGCAAAAAAAATCCTAAATATATTTTCCAAATACAAACAAGAAGTTTTCCTAAAATGAAAGTTCTCAGAAGGAGGGGTTCATAGTTGTAGGAGTAGAATTAGGCCATTCGGCCCATCGAGTCCACTCCGCCATTCAAATCATGGCTGATCTCTGCCTCCTAATCCCATTTTCCTGCCTTCTCCCCGAGATCCTTGGCACCCGTTCTGGGTTTGGGGGGGGGGGGGGTGAGCTGAACACTGGTTCACCTTATACGGCACGGCATGAGTGTCACGGTGGCGCAGCGGTAGAGTTGCTGCCTTACAGCGCTTGCAGCGCCGGAGACCCAGGTTCGATCCCGACTTCGGGTGCTGTCTGTACAGTGTTTGTACCTTCTCCCTATGACCTGCGTGGGTTTTCTCCGAGATCTTGGGTTTCCTCCCACACTCCAAAGACGTACAGGTTTGTCGGTTAATTGGCTTGGGTTTGTATAAGTGTAAATTGTCCCTAGTGTGTGCTGGCTTGTGTAAGTGTGCGGGGATCGCTGGTCAGCATGGACTCAGTGGGCTGAAGGGCCTGTTTCCGCTCAATATCTCGAAGCTAAACTAAACTACACTTACACACGGTGTAGGAAGGAGCTCCAGATAGACACAAAATGATGGAGTAACTCAGCGGGCAGTCAGCGTCTCTGGAGAGAAGGAATGGGTGATGGAGGAATGGTGGCCAATTCGGAAAAGGGGAGATGCAACGAGACCTGGGTGTCATGGTACACCAGTCATTGAAAGTAGGCATGCAGGTGCATCAGGCTGTGAAGAAAGCCTTTGGTATGTTGGCATTCATTGCAAAATGATTTGAGTACAAGGACAGGGAGGTTCTACTACAGTTGTACAGGGTCTTGGTGAGGCCACACCTGGAGTATTGTGTACAGTTTTGGTCTCCTAATCTGAAGAAAGACATTCTTGCCATAGAGGGAGTACAGAGAAGGTTCACCAGACTGATTCCTGGGATGGCAGGACTTCCATATGAAGAAAGTCTGGATAGATTTGGCTTGTACTCGCTGGAATTTAGAAGATTGAGGGGGGATCTTATAGAGACTTGTAAAATTCTTAAGGGGTTAGACAGGCTGGATGCAGGAAGATTGTTCCCGATGTTGGGGAAGTCCAGAACAAGGGGCCACAGTTTAAGGATAAGGGGGAAGTCTTTTAGGACCGAGATGAGAAAATCATCTTTCACACAGAGAGTGGTGAGTCTGTGGAATTCTCTGCCACAGAACATAGTTGAGGCCAGTTCATTGGCTATATTTAAGAGGGAGTTAGATGTGGCCCTTGTGGCTAGAGGGATCAGGGGGTATGGAGAGAAGGCAGGTACAGGATACTGAGTTGATCAGCCATGATTATATTGAATGGCGGTGCAGGCTCGAAGGGCCGAATGGCCTACTCCTGCGCCTATTTTCTATGTTTCTATGTTTCATTTCGAGACCCTTCTTCAGACAATTTTTCGGCTCCGAAACCATCTGCAGATGCTGGTTTAAACTGAAGATAGACACAAAAAGCTGGAGTAACTCAGCGGGTAAGGCAGCATCTCTAGAGAAAAGGAATGGGTGACGTTTCAGGTCATAAGGGATAGGATTGGAATTAGATACTGCGGCCCATCATGTCTACCGCTGTTCCATCTCTCCCTCCTAATCCTGTACTCCTGCCCATAACCTCTGACACCAGTACTAATCAACAATCCATCAATCTCTGCCTTGAAAATATCCACTGACTTGGCCTCCACAGCCATCTGTGGCAATGAGTTCCACAGAACAAAGAGGGTCGAGACCCTTCTTCAAACGACCGACTCCCACAACTACCGAGAATTGGTTTCTGTAAATTATCCCCAGGGTGTAGGATCAAACTAGTGCACGGATAGGCTCGCCAACGTTCTCACTCCCAAATAAGGGACAAAAGGTCAAAATAAGGGACAAATTCCCGACGGCAGTTCGTTGACTGACTGGGCCGTGGCTGGGTGAATGATGAGTTGGCCCGGGTGCTGGACTGCACACAAAGCCCAGCCGGCGGGGCCAGCTGAGGAGTTTTGGCCCGGGCCGCGCAATGTCGAGCGCAAAGTCACGGCGCCCCGTCCAACTCGTGAACCGATGATCGGCCGTGAGACAGAGGGGTGGTGGTGTTGGTGTTGGCGGTCAGCGAAGGTCCGAAGGTCGGACAGCTGGCCGGGCTGCCGACCGACGGGGCCACGGGCGAGGCACTGCTGCTGCTGCTGCGCTCCACGGGCTGCACTACGTCGGGACGGGTGAGGCGGGGCCGGACGCGGCGCTCCGACCCCGACAGTCCCCTCGACCCGAGTAGTAGCGGTCAAATACGGGACAAGGGACGGGACAAACCAATTTAGCCCAATATACGGGCTGTCCCGGCTAATACGGGACAGTTGGCAACCCCAAGCAACGGTGCAGTGCGATGGTCCACACGGACTCGGTGGGCCTGTTTCCACACTGTCTCTCTTAGAAAAAAAAGCAATCAAGCTGTCCACAGTGTGCATAGATAAAGGATAAAGTGTACAACAGTTCTATCCAGTGACGTCACTTAATGGGCCTTCTTACCGATCTGCCAGTGCACATATTAAAAAACGATCACCAGATCTTTCCGTATCCTCACAATCAAATAAACAGATTGACCACTTTGTTTAAATAGCAAATGGATCGATGGCTGTCCAGCCTCCAGTCTCCAATCATCACTTTTCTTTGAACAACAAGAAACATGGAAACACGGAAAGCAGATTCAGGAGTAGGCCATTCGGCCCTTCGAGCCAGCACCGCCATTCAATATGATCTTCTTCCTGCGCATGGCGTGCACAGCCTAAAGTTGTAGGACAACTTGTTCTATTTGAACTTATTTGATTGTGCGCGCCGGGTTGATTGCATTCGTCGAAACAGGGCGGACCACGTGAAGGTTGCAATCTCCCACCCCCATTCAATGTGATCATGGCTGATCATCCAAAATCAGCACCCTGTTCCTGCTTTCTCCCCACATCCCTTGATTCCGTTAGCCCTAAGAGCTAAATCTAAAAGCCCTGTCCCACTGTACGAGTTCGTATTCAAAAAATTCAAACTCGTGGTAAGCATGTAGAATGAACGTAGCGGGTACGTCGGAGCTCGGGGACGTCTCTTAGCGGCTCGTAACGCTAACGGCAGGTAAGCTCGGGAAAACTCGGGAAGATTTTTCAACGTTTAAAAAATGTCCACGAGAGCCTTACGAGTACTTACGAGCGGCCATTACCGTAAATCTCCGAGTTCAAATCTGGGCAAACTCGGGGAGAGCTCTTGAATGAACTCGTACAGTGGGGCAGGGCTTTAACTCTCTCTGGAAACCATCCAGTGAATTGGCCTCCACTGCCTTCTGTGGCAGAGTATTTCATGGATTCACAACTCTCTGGGTGAAAAGGTTTTTCCTCATCTCAGTCCTAAATGGCCCTAGCCCTTATTCATAAACTGTGACCCCTGGTTCTGGACTACCCCCTCCCCAACACGGGGAACATTTGTCCTGCATTAAGAATTTTATATATTTCTGTTAGATCCCTTCTCATCCTTCTAAATTCCAGAGTGTACAAGCCCAGCCGCTCCATTTTCCCAAGCCCAGGCGATCCACCCAGGCCACTCACTGCACGCTGGTCTGTAATCACTCATCACAATAAATGGAGGATGGGGTGGAATTGCTCTGAGGCTAGCACAGCCTCGATGGGCCGAATATCCTCGCTCTTACACAGCAGCGATTGTTTGATTGCTGGGATGTCAGGACTGTCTTATGAACAAAGATTGCATAGACTCGGTTTATACTCTCTAGAATTTAGGAGATTGAGAGGGGATCTTATAGAAACTTACAAAATTCTTAAGGGGTTGGACAGGCTAGATGCAGGAAGATTGTTTCCGATGTTGGGGAGGTCCAGGACAAGGGGTCACAGCTTAAGGATAAGGGGGAAATCCTTTAGGACCGAGATGAGAAGGGCTTTTTTCACACAGAGAGTGGTGGGTCTCTGGAACTCTCTGCCACAGAGGGTAGTTGAGGCCAGTTCATTGGCTATATTTAAGAGGGAGTTAGATGTGGCCCTTTGTTGCTAAGGGGATCAGAGGGTATGGAGAGAAGGCAGGTACGGGATACTGAGTTGGATGATCAGCCATGGTCATATTGAATGGCGGCGCAGGCTCGAAGGGCCGAATGGCCTACTCCTGCACCTAATTTCTATGTTTCTATGTTTCTCTGAGAGAAGGCAGGTACGGGATACTGAGTTGGATGATCAGCCATGATCATATTGAATGGCGGTGCAGGCTCGAAGGGCCGAATGGCCTACTCCTGCACCTAATTTCTATGTTTCTATGTTTCTAAGACCACGTGTGTTTGGAGAGCGCGGGGCTTGTCAAAGGTTGGTAGCGTTTAAGGCAGGGACCGCGGTTGCCAAGGAAACCCCCATCAAGCGTGCCGTTTATATGCTCAAACAGCAGCCCACATCTCCACCATCACGTCCGTGCGACAGAGACAGACCTCTTCTGCCGCATGGTCCATTGCCTCAGTTTACAAGGAGACCTTGTGGTGTGTAACAAGGTGAGGAGGGGGGGGAGTACAGGGAAGTGTCGGTGATGCATGCACTGTGGAGCGATGGAAGCCAGCAGAATAACGAGGGCCACTGCCAGGGCTCACTCATACATAGACAACAAAATGCTGGAGTAACTCAGCGGGACAGGCAGCGGCTCTGGAGAGAAGGAATGGGTCTGAAGAAGGGTCCCGGCCCGAAACGTCGCCCATTCCTTCTCGCCTGTCCCGCAGAGTTACTCCAGCTTTAGGAATTTACGTCCGAGTTTGAAAAATTGTGTGGGAGGAAACCCGAGCACCCGGAGAAAACCCACGCAGTCACAGGGAGAACGAACAAACTCCGTACGGACAGCACCCGTAGCCAGGATCGAACCCGGGTCTCTGGTGCTGTAAGGCAGCAACACTACCCCTGTGCCTCTGTGCCGTGACGTTCTACAAGTAGGAAGGGACTGGAGAGTTCCTTCTCTCCAGAGATGCTGCCTGTCTCGCTGAGTTACTCCAGCATTTTGTGTCTATCTTCGTTTTAAACCAGCATCTGCAGTTCCTTCTACACAGGACTCACTAATAAGTCATCTCTGAACGCCACGTAACGCAGCTCACCTGTAAAGGAAGAACTGGCATTTATTTTGCAGTTTTCAACTTTATATATTCCGTTTAGTTCGGAGATGCAGCGCAGATATATCTTCGGCCCACCGAGTCAGCGCCGACCAGCGATCACCCCGTACACTAACGCTGTCCTACACACACTAGGGAAATCTACACTTGCACCAGAGCCTGTTAACCCACAAACATGGACTTCTTTGGTGTGTGTGTGAGGAAACCCACACTGGCTCTGCAGTTGTACAGGGCCCTGGTGAGACCACACCTGGAGTATTGTGTGCAGTTTTGGTCTCCTAATTTGAGGAAGGACATCCTTGCTATTGAGGCAGTGCAGCGTAGGTTCACGAGGTTAATCCCCGGGTTGACTGGACTGTCATATGAGGAAAGATTGGAAAGACTGGGCTTGTATTCACTGGAATTTAGAAGGATTAGAGGGCATCTTATTGAGACGTATAAAATTATAAAAGGACTGGACCAGCTAGATGCTGGAAAAATGTTCCCAATATTGGGGGAGTCCAGAACCAGGGGCCACAGATTAAGAATAATGGGGAGGCCATTTAAAACTGAGATGAGAAAAATCTTTTTCACCCAGAGAGTTGTGAATTTGTGGGATTCTTTGCCACAGAAGGCAGTGGAGGCCAAGTCGCTGGATGAATTTATAAGAGAGTTAGATAGAGCTCTATGGGCTAGCAGAATCAAGGGATATGGGGAGAAGGCAGGGACGGATTACTGATTGTGGATAATCAGCCATGATCACAATGAATGGCGGTGCTGGCTCGAAGGGCCAAATGGCCTCCTCCTACACCTATTTTCTATTTTTCCACGTTTCTATGTCAAGAGGAGAGCGTACAAACTCCGTACAGACAGCGCCGGTAGTCAAGATCGAACCCGGATCTGCGTGCGTGTGTGTCTGATTGCCTCTGGGGATGCATGCACCAGGCAGTGTGCATGCACGCATGTGTGCAATTACATGCGTACTTGCACATCTGCGTGAGTGTCTGGGTCTGCCCCTGCCCGTGCAGCCCCCACACCCTGCAGTCTTGCCCACACCCACTGCCTTGCCTCACCCAGAGGGAGTGAACAATGCTGAGTGTACGCACCATTTGCAGTGGTTCTACCTTTTTTTTGACAGGAGGCCATTCAGCCCATCAAGCCTATTCTGCCATTCAATCATGGCTGATCTATCTCTCCCTCTCAACCCCATTCTCCTGCCTTCTCCCCGTAACCCCTGACACCCGTACTAATCAAAAACCTATCTATCTCTGCCTTAACTATATCCACTGACTTGGCCTCCACAGCCTCCTGTGGCAAATAATTCCACAGATTCACCACCCTCTGACTAAAGAAATTTATCCTCATCTCCTTCCTAAAGGAACGTCCTTTAATTTTGTGGCTATTCTAGACCGCGACTCTCCCACTAGTGGAAACATAATCTCCACATCCACTCTATCCAAGCCTTTCACTATTCGCTAAGTTTCAATGAGGTCCCCCCCCTCATCCTTCTAAACTCCAGCGAGTACAGGCCCAGTGCCGTTAAAACGCTCATCCTACTCATGTCAACCCACTCTTTCCGGGGAATATTCTGGTAAACCTCCTCTGGGCCCTCTCCAGAGCCGCAGATATGGGGCCCAAATCTGACATGTTTTATAGTTTAGTTTAGAGATACAGTGCGGAAACAGGCCCGTCGGCCCACCGGATCCGCGCCGACTTGCGATCCCCACACATTAAGGACAATTTTTACATTTATACCAAGCCAATTAACCTACAAACCTGTATGTCTTTGGAGTGTGTGAGGAAACTAAAGATCTTGGAGAAAACCCACGCAGGTCACGTGGAGAATGTACAAATTCCGTACAGTCAGCACCCGTGGAGGCCAAGTCACTGGATGGATTTAAGAGAGAGTTAGATAGAGCTCTAGCGGCTGGTGGAATCAAGGGATATGGGGAGAAGGCAGGCACGGGTTACTGATTGGGGACGATCAGCCATGATCACAATCAATGGCGGTGCTGGCTCGAAGGGCCGAATGGCCTCCTCCTGCACCTATTTTCTATGTTTCAATGGTTCTATGTTACCTCGGTACACAGGACAATAAACTAAATTAAAAGGGCCTGTCCCCCTTGGCCGTTATTTGCATGTAATTTACGCGGCATAATTTACGCGTCACGACGCACAGCGCACGTGTCATGACATGCACGTGATGCGCCCCATGCTGCGTGACGCCCGGTCGCGCGCAGCTCCCCAGGATTTTGGGATGTCGAAAATCTACGCGCAAATGATGGCCACGTGGGACAGGCCCTTTATTAACTAACGATATTGAAGGGAAAATCTTTGGCAGCTGAATAAAGGGCCAGCGTATGCAATTTACGTTCAATTTCCTTGACTGCTTGTAAGTAAATAACAGGATGTTGTTTCAAAAAAAAAAAATTCCAAAAAAAATCACTTCATTGATTTGTTTACGGGAGATAATAGAGTTTTCTTTACGGCTGAAGTGTTTATTGTTTTACTCATTCGATAATGGTTGGGGAGATTGGGACTTGCCCACCTGACACACACACACATACACATCTACTCCAAGGCAGACAGAGACCGCTTCACGTAGCTAGAGGGCACTCCGTCACTCTCATTGGGAAATGTTGCCACGCTGGCCGCCCGCGAGACACAGCGCCAGGCGGGAGAGGGCTCTGCCCGAGCCAGATGCTCGCCCCTTTACCGGGGTTACGTCCGCGCCCGGGTGGTGTTGGAGAGGGCGGTGTTATTTAGAAATATAGAAACATAGAAATTAGGTGCAGGAGTAGGCCATTCGGCCCTTCGAGCACTGCACCGCCATTCAATGTGATCATGGCTGATCATCCAACTCAGTATCCCGTACCTGCCTTCTCTCATAGAAACACAGAAACATAGAAATTAGGTGCAGGAGTAGGCCATTCGGCCCTTCCTGCCTGCACCGCCATTCAATATGATCATGGCTGATCATCCAACTCAGTATCCCGTACCTGCCTTCTCTCCATACCCCCTGATCCCCTTTAGCCACAAGGGCCACATCTAACTCCCTCTTAAATATAGCCAACGAACTGGCCTCAACTACCCTCTGTGGCAGAGAATTCCACCGATTCACCACTCTCTGTGTGAAAAAAGTCCTTCTCATCTCGGTCCTAAAGGATTTACCCCTTATCCTTAAGCTGTGACCTCTTGTCCTGGACCTCCCCAACATCGGAAACAATCTTAGGAGCGAAGGAGATAGGCGACGTTTCGGGTCGAGACCCTTCTTCAGACTGGTCAGGGATCAGGGAAACGAGAGATATAAACAGTGATGTGGAGAGATAAGGAACAATGAGTGAAAGATATGCAAAAAAGTATTGGTGATAAAGGAAGCAGGCCATTGTAAGCTGTTTGTGGTGTGAAAATGAGAAGCTAGTGCGACTGGGGGGGGGGGGGGGGGGGGGGAGATGGAGAAGGAATGTCAGGGCCAGAGGGCTGAGGGAGAGGTGGGGGGGAGGCAGTCTGGGTTAACAGAATTGGGAAAATTCAATGTTTAAGCCCAGAGGATGCAGACTCCCCAAGCGGAATATGAGGTGCTGTCCCTCCAACTTGCGGTGTTGCTCACTCTGGCCGTGGAGGAGGCCCAGGACCGAGAGGTCGGATACGGAGTGGGAGGGGGAGTTGAAGTGCTGAGCCACCGGGAGGTCGGGTTGGTTATTGCGGACCGAGCGGAGGTGTTCGGCGAAACGATCGCCCAGCCTCCGCTTGGTCTCACCGATGTAGATCAGCTGGCATCTGGAGCAACGGATGCAGTAGATGAGGTTGGAGGAGGTGCAGGTGAACCTCTGTCGGACTTGGAATGACTGCTTGGGTCCCTGAAAGGATTGGATGGGGGAGGTGAAGGGACAAGTGTGGCATCTCTTGCGGTTGCAAGGGAAAGTGCCCGGGGAAGGAGTGGAGCGGGAGGGAAGGGAAGAATTGACGAGGGAGTTGCGGAGGGAGCGATCTTTGCGGAAGGCAGACAGGGGGGGAGATGGGAAGATGTGGCGAGTGGAGGGGTCACGTTGGAGGTGACGAAACTGGCGGAGGACTATCTGTTGTGCTCGCTGGCTGGCAGGGTGAAAGGTGAGGACCAGGGGGACTCGGCCCTTGTTGTGAGTGGGGGAATGGGGAGAGAGGGCAGTGTTGCGGGGTATGGAGGAGACACTGGTGCGAGCCTCATCTATAGTGGGGGAGGGGAAACCCCGTTCTCTGAAGAACTAGGACATTTGCGATGACCTGGTGTGGAACACGTCATCCTGGGAGCAGATGCGGCGTAGACGGAGGAGTTGGGAATAGGGGATGGAGTCCTTACAGGAAGCAGGGTGGGAGGAAGAGTAGTCCAGGTAGCTGTGGGAGTCAGTTGGTTTGTAGTGGGTGTCGGTCAGGAGTGTGTCACCTGCAATAGGGATGGTGAGGTCAAGGAATGGTAGGGAAATGTCGGAAATGGTCCAAGTATATTTGAGTGCCGGATGGAAGTTGGTGGTGAAATGGATGAAGTCAGTCAGTTCTGCGTGGGTGCAGGAGGTGACACCAAAGCAGTCGTCAATGTAACGGAGGTAAAGGTCGGGGGTGGGGCCCTGGTACGCCGAGAACAAAGATTGTTCGACGTGCCCGACAAAGAGGCAGGAGTAGCTAGGGCCCATGCGTGTGCCCATAGCTACGCCTTGTGTTTGGAGGAAATGGGAGGAGTCAAAAGAGAACAGTTGTTTCCCTCAACAACTTCTCTTTAGCCGTCATCCAGATCATCCAACAAGATGGCCGCCCAGGACATGCGACTCTGCGCGCTGGTCCCAGTAGTGAATCTGCAATCGTTGTGGGCGGCACGGAGGCACAGCGTCAGAGACACGGGTTCGATCCTGACCACCGGTGCTTGTCGGTACGGTGTTTGTACGTTCTCCCCGTGGCCTGCGTTGGGTTTCTCAGAGATCTTCGATTTCCTCCCACACTCCACTCCAAGGATGTGTAGGTTTGTGGGTTAATTGGCTTGCTATAAATGTAGATTGTGCCGAGAGTGTGTATGGTAGTGTTCGTGTGCGGGGGTCGCTGGTCGGCGTGGACTTGGTGGGCCGAAGGGCCATGTTTCCACGCTGTACCTCTAAACTGAGCTGAATGGAATCACTCATTACAATGGATCCACTCTTTTAAACCCCTACTCCACTGTGGACGGCTCGATGTATAGTCTTTCTGCTGACGGGTTAGCATGCAACAAAAGCTTTTCACTCTACCTCAGTACACGTGGCATTAATCTAAAGTGAACCAGTGATCGATGGTCAAACAGCGTAGGGCCTATTTCCATGCTGTAGTTATTAGTTCTTATTGTAAATAATTGATTCGATAATTGATTTGCCTTTATAACAAGAGAAATCAAATATAGGAACAAAGAGGTCCTTCTGCAGTTGTACAGAGCCCTAGTGAGACCACACTTGGAGTAGTGTGTGCAGTTTTGGTCCCCTAACTTGAGGAAGGACATTCTTGCTATTGAGAGGGTGCAGCGTAGGTTTGCAAGGTTAATTCCTGGGATGGCTGGGCTGTCATATGCTGAGAGAATGGAGCAGCTGGGCTTGTACACTCTGGAGTTTAGAAGGATGAGAGGCGATCTCATTGAAACATATAAGATTGTTAAGGGTTACACAAAAAGCTGGAGAAACTCAGCGGGTGCAGCAGCATCTAAGGAGCGAAGGAGATAGGCGACCTTTCGGGTCGAGACCCTACTTCAGATTGTTAAGGGCTTGGACACGCTAGAGGCAGGAAACATGTTCCCGATGTTGGGGGAGTCCTGAACCAGGGGCCACAGATTAAGAATAAGGAGTAAGCCATTTAGAACGGAGACGAGGAAACACTTTTTCTCACAGAGAGTGGTGAGTCTGTGGATTTCTCTGCCTCAGAGGGCAGTGGAGGCCGGTTCTCTGGATGCTTTCAAGAGAGAGCTAGATAGGGCTCTTAAAAATAGTGGAGTCAGGGCATATGGGGAGAAGGCAGGAACGGGGTACTGATTGGGGATGATCAGCCATGATCACATTGAATGGCGGTGCTGGCTCGAAGGGCTGAATGGCCTACTCCTGCACCTATTGTCTATTGTCTTATTGTTTAGTTTATTGTCACGTGTACCGAGAAATGGTTTTTATTGCGTGCTAACCAGTCAGCGGAAAGACAATACATGACTACACAATGCATGATTACAATCGAGCCAATCACAGTATACAGATCCAGGATAAGGAAACAATGTTTAATGCCAAATAAACGCAGTAAAGTCCGATCAAAGATAGTCCGATAGCAGTTCAGCGCTGGTCTCCGCTTGCAGTAGGATGGTTCAGTTGCCTGATAACAGCTGGGAAGAAACTGTCCCCGAATCTGGAGCTGTGGGTTTTAACACATTGTCTATCGGCTTTCCGCTGACTGGTTAGCGCACAACAAAAGCTTTTCACTGTACCTCGGTACAGGGGACAACAAGCTAAATTGTAAACTATAAACTGCCTTCCACAAAGCATTCCGAATCGTTGAGCAATTCCTTAATTTTCCATTTTCCCCTGCAGGAATTGGAGGGATTGTTAACTCCTGACCCCTGTTGATAGAACCAAGTGCTTGGGTTTGGCTGGGTTACAAAAGGGACGAAGGAACCATGACACATTGCTAGCGTGTTAGCCTTTATAAATCAGAGCATTGAGTATAGAAGCTGGGATGTAAGGTTAAAATTGTACAAGGCATTGGTGAGACCAAATCTGGAGTATGGTGTACAATTTTGGTCGCCCAATTATAGGAAGGATGTCAACAAAATAGAGAGGGTACAGAGGAGATTTACTAGAATGTTGCCTGGGTTTCAACAGCTAAGTTACAGAGATAGGTTGAATAAGTTAGGTCTTTATTCTCTGGAGTGCAGAAGGTTAAGGGGGGACTTGATAGAGGTCTTTAAAATGATGAGAGGGATAGACAGAGTTGATGTGGACAAGCTTTTCCCTTTGAGAATAGGGAAGATTCAAACAAGAGGACATGACTTTAGAATTAAGGGACAGACGTTTAGGGGTAACATGAGGGGGAACTTCTTTACTCAGAGAGTGGTAGCGGTGTGGAATGAGCTTCCAGTGGAAGTGGTGGCGGCAGGTTCGTTGGTATCATTTAAAAATAAATTGGATAGGCATATGGATGAGAAGGGTATGGAGGGTTATGGTATGAGTGCAGGCAGGTGGGACTAAGGGAAAAAAGTTGTTCGGCACGGGGTAATTGTTGTATGGTTACATTTGTCATGCGCCCATTCTAACTAGATTGTAGACTTCAGAGATACAATCAGGGTAGTCCCAGGAATGATTGGGTTAACATATGATAACATAACATTGTTCCCGATGTTGGGGGAGTCCAGAACAAGGGGTCACAGTCTAAGGATAAGGGGGAATTCCTTTCGGACCGAGAGGAGAAAAACATTCTTTACACAGAGAGTGGTGAATCTGTGGAACTCTCTGCCACAGAAGGTCGTTGAGGCCAGTTCATTGGCTATATTTAAGAGGGAGTTGGATGTGGCCCTTGTGGCTAAAGGGATCAGGGGGTATGGAGAGAAGGCAGGTACGGGATACTGAGTTGGATGATCAGCCATGATCACATTGAATGGCAGTGCAGGCTCGAAGGGCCGAATGGCCTACTCCTGCACCTATTTTTTCTATGTTTCTATGTTTCTATGATGAGCGTTTGACGGCACTGGGCCTGTACTCGCTGGAGTTTAGGAAGATGAGGGCGGGACCTCATTGAAACTTACCGAAGGGTGAAAGGCTTGGACAGAGGGGATGTGGAGGGGATGTTTACACCAGTGGGAGAGTCTAGGACCAGAGGGCACAGTCTCAGAATAAAAGGATGTACCTTTAGAAAGGGGACGAGGAGGAATTTCTTTAGTCAGAGAGTGGTGAATCTGTGGAATTCTTTGCAACAGAAGACTGTGGAGACAGTCAATGGGTATTTTGAATGCACAGATTGGAAGGTTCTTGAATAGTACGGGTGGTGGGTTATGGAGAGAAGGCAGCAGAATTGGGATGAGAGGGAAAGATAGATCAGCCATGATTGAATGGTGGAGTAGACTTAATGGCCTAATTCTGCTCCTGTAACTTCTGAACTTATGACCAGCGCGGAAGCAGGCCCTCGGGCCCACGGAGTCTGCACCCACCACCGATCCCTGCACATTAACACTATCCTACAAACACGCACCAGGGACTATTTACCCATGCACCAAGCCAATAAGCCTACATGCAAAGATCTCGGAGTAAACCCACGCGGTCACGAGGAGAACATGCAAACTCCGTACAGACAGCACCTGTAGTCGGGATCGAACCCCGCGTCTCCGGCGCCGCAAGCGCTGAAAGGCAACGACTCTACCTCTGCGCCACCGTGCCGCTCTTGACGACAATCGGACAATAACATAGGTAGGAAAGGTTTAGATGGAGACGTAGACACAAGGAACTGCAGATATTGGTTTACAAAAACAGGCACAAAGTGCTGGAGCAACTCAGCGGGTCAGTCAACACCTCTGGCGAACAAGGACTGGTGACGTTTTCGAGTCGTGACCCAACAGAAGGTTTAGAGGGAAATTCCCAAAACGTGGGCAAATGGTACTAGATTAGATGGAGCATCTTGGACAGCACAGACGAGTAGGGCCGAATGGCCTATTGCCGTGCTGTAGGGCTCCTTGTCTCTAATCCAAAGAGCGGCACAGTGGCGCAGCGGTGGAGTTGCTGCCTGACTGCACAAGAGAGCCGGGTTCGATCCTGACCACGGGTGCTGTCCGTGCGGAGTTTGCACGTTCTCCCCGTGACACGCGCTTGGGTTTTCTCCGGGCGCTCCGGTTTCCTCCCACACTCCAAAGACGTGCAGGTTTGTCGCTCAATTGGCTTCAGTGAGTTGTTAAAAAAGAACTCGTATGTGTAGGATAGTGCCAGTGTAGGGGGCGATCGCTGGCCGGCGCGGGCCAAATGCAGGAATGGGGTACTGATCGTGGACGACCAGCCTTGATCACAGTGAATGGCAGTTCTGGCTCAATAGAAAATAGACAATAGACAATAGGTGCAGGAGTAGGCCATTCAGCCCTTCAAGCCAGCACCGCCATTCACTGTGATCATGGCTGATCATCCCCAATCAGTACCCCGGTTCTGGCTCGACGGACCGAATGGCCTACTCCTGCAACTATTATGTATGGTCTATTGTCTAGTATGTGTAGGATAGTGCCAGTGTAGGGGGTGATCCTTAAGGGGTTGGACAGGCTAGATGCTGGAAGATTTGTTCCCGATGTTGGGGAGGTCCAGGACAAGGGGTCACAGCTTAAGGATAAGGGGGAAATCCTTTAGGACCGAGATGAGAAGGACTTTTTTCACACAGAGAGTGGTGGGTCTCTGGAACTCTCTGCCACAGAGGGTAGTTGAGGCCAGTTCATTGGCTATATTTAAGAGGGAGTTAGATGTGGCCCTTGTGGCTAAGGGGATCAGAGGGTATGGAGAGAAGGCAGGTACGGGATACTGAGTTGGATGATCAGCCATGATCATATTGAATGGCGGTGCAGGCTCGAAGGGCCGAATGACCTAATTTCTATGTTTCTATGTTTCTACGTCTATTGGCTATTGGCATCGCGAGGGCAGGGAATGAAATGGGAAAGAGCGAACCAGTAAAACAAATAAAACATCCAATTATCAGTTAACACAGCTAAGAATAGGTGACAGCAACTCAGTGATCCCCACATCTTAGTTCTACAGATGTGTCCCACTTTACACATCAGTGGAGTTTAAGTGCCAGCTGTGATATGGGTTGCATTCTCCACTTGGTGTTTGCAGAGAATAGATACAAAATCACAAGCACAGAATCTAGGTTGACACCTCTCACACCCTATGCTGCATTGCAACCCTCACAGCACCGGAGACCCGGGTTCGATCCCGACTACGGGTGCTGGTCTGTACGGAGTTTGTACATGCTCTCTCCGTGACCTGCGCGGGTTTTCTCCGAGCTCTACGGTTCCCTCCCACACTCCAAAGACGTGCAGGTTGGTAGGTTAATTGGCTTGGCATAAAATGCAAATTGGCGAGTCAAGAGTCAAGAGTGTCTTATGCCCCCTGTCCCACTTAGGGAACCTGAACGGAAACCTCTGGAGACTTTGCGCCCCACCCAAGGTTTCCGCGCGGTTCCCGGAGGTTTTCGTCAGTCTCCCTAACGGTCGAAAGTGGTTTCCGCTTCTTCTATGCTCCGGCGATCATTTCAAAAAATTGAAAAGAAAACCCCGTGAACCTGACCAAAACCTGCGGGAACCTCCGGGAACCGCACGGAAACCTTGGGTGGGGCGCAAAGTCTCCAGAGGTTTCCGTTCAGGCTTCCAAAGTGGGACAGGGGCATTATTGTCCCAGATAGGACAATGAAATTCTTACTGGCTGAAGCACAACAGAATATGTAAACATAGGACATAACAGGAGAAGAAAAAAAGTTCAGTGTGTGTGTATACACATTCACTCATACTCAATAAATAAACTGTGTGTAAGATAGTGTGTGCAGGATAGTGCTATTGTGCGGGGATCGCTGGTCGGCGCGGACTAGATGGGCCGAAGGGGCTTGTTTCTGGTTTGGTCTCCAAATCTGAGGAAGGACATTATTGCCATAGAGGGAGTGCAGAGAAGGTTCACCAGACTGATTCCTGGGATGTCAGGACTGTCTTATGAACAAAGACTGCATAGACTCGGTTTATACTCTCTAGAATTTAGGAGATTGAGAGGGGATCTTATAGAAACTTACAAAATTCTTAAGGGGTTGGACAGGCTAGATGCAGGAAGATTGTTCCCGATGTTGGGGAGGTCCAGGACAAGGGGTCACAGCTTAAGGATGAGGGGGAAATCCTTTAGGACCGAGATGAGAAGGACTTTTTTCACACAGAGAGTGGTGGGTCTCTGGAACTATATGCCACAGAGGGTAGTTGAGGCCAGTTCATTGGCTATATTTAAGAGGGAGTTGGATGTGGCCCTTGTGGCTAAGGGGATCAGAGGGTATGGAGAGAAGGCAGGTACGGGATACTGAGTTGGATGATCAGCCATGATCATATTGAATGGCGGTGCAGGCTCGAAGGGCCGAATGGCCTACTCCTGCACCTAATTTCTATGTTTCTATGTTTCGATGTTTCCCTAAACTAAACCAAACTAAAGCCTCCAATCCTTTGCAGTAACTGCGGCAGTTTTGCAGTGTCTAAAACTCCCTAAGTCACTGACTCCATAAAACTCCACACTCAGGTTGATGTGAGGTGAACCTACAAAACCTGCACGTCTTTGGAGCGTGGGGGGAAACCGGAGCACCCAGAGAAAACCCACACGGCCACAGGGAGAATGTACCAACCGTTCCGGCAGCACCTGCAGTCAGGATCGAACCAGGGTCTCTGGCGCTGTAGGGCGGCAACTCTACCGTTGCCCCGCCGTGCCACCCTTAACATGGAGTCATAGAGTGATACAGTGTGGAAACAGGTCCTTCAGCCCAACCTGCCCACGCCGACCAACCTGTCCCAGCTGCACTAGTCTCGCGTGGGTTTTTGCCGCTGCGGCCCCGACTCCGGAGCTCCAGCTCCAGCTGCAGCTGCAGACCGGTGGACTGTCGGGATATCGGGAGCTCGCGGGTCCGGCTGGGAGACCGCTCCCCGGAGCTCCCGCAACACAGCTTCTTCAGCCCGTGTCGCGGGGTTGGAGCCGTACATCGCCCGGCGCGGCTTTAATGGCCGCGGGTCATTCCAGCGCCCGTCGGGGGCTTCATCTTTGTGACTTTTGGGCCTAGAGCGGGGCCGTACATCGCCCGGCGCGGCCTCAATGGCCGTGGGACTTATCGTCGCCCGCCTGGGGCTTCGACCTCGGGAGAGAAATGGTGCGGGGGAGAGAGAAGACTTTGCCTTCCATCAGAGTGAGGAGGAGATTCACTGTGATGGATGTTTGTGTGAATTGAATTGTCGGTGTGTTTTTTTATGAATTGTTCTGTTTGTACGGCTTGTAGAAACGGAGTTTCGTTCGAGCCTCTCTGAGGTTCGAATGACAAGTAATAAAATCAAATCAAATCACCTGCCTGCGTTTATCCCATACCCCACCAAACCTGTCCTATATCTTAAAAAAACTCTTCAGGCAGGTTCGCTGGATGCTTTCAAGAGAGAGCTAGATAGGGCTCTTAAAAATAGCGGAGTCATGGGATATGGGGAGAAGGCAGGAACGGGGTACTGATTGGGGATGATCAGCCGTGATCACATTAAATGGCAGTGCTGGCTCGAAGGGCCAAATGGCCTACTCCTGCACCTATTGTCTATTGTCTATTTTCTATATCCATGTACCTGTCTAACTGTTTCTTAAACGTTGGGATAGTCCGTGCCTCAACTACCTCCTCTGGCAACTCGTTCCATACACCCACCGCCCCTTGTGTGAAAAAGTCACCCTTCAGATTCCCATTAAATCTTTTCCCCTTCACCTTGAACCTCGGCCCTCTGGTCCTCGATTCCCCTCCTCGGGACAAGAGACTCTGGGCGTCCAAACCTATCACATTAACATAAGCCTTAACATTTCCAAGTTGGACTTTAACTTTACACTGGACGATCGTGTTACCACAAACAGTATATATCTTTTGTTTTCTATATAAATAGATCTGGCGCAGGTGTATTGGTGCTGAGTGTGCAGGAGAAAGTGATGCATTCCAGCTACTTCTTATCCGTTCTGTTATTAAGTAGGACAGGAAGGCAGACCAGCTGTTGAGGGAGTTGGTGACGTTCCCCTCATGACTATCAAACTCCTCAACCCCTGCCTAAAAATTACACCTTCAACCATCCTCAGAACACTGTTTCCTTGGGCCGGTATTGACTGTTTGTGTGAGTGAGACGTCTTCTCCCTAGTTTTAGAGATACAGCGCAGAAACAGGCCCTTCGGCCCACCGAGTTCCGTGCCGACCAGCGATCCCCACACACTAAAGATATCCAACACCCACTAGGGACAATTTACTATTTTACCAAAACCCGATTAACCTGCAATCCTGCGCGTCTTTGGAGTGTGGGAGGAAACCGGAGCACCCGGAGGAAACCCACGCAGGTCACGGGGAGAACGTAGAAACTCCGTACAGACAGCGCCCGTAGCCAGCGTCGGAACCCGGATCTCTGGCGCTGTGAGGCAGCAACTCTACCGCTGCACCACCGGGCCGACCTCTGACTCCATCTTTCCCACCTTTCTTTTTTCTTTTATTCTTTCTGTTCTTTTTGCTTTATATTTTCCTGGCTTTCTCCCTTTCATTCTCTCTCCCTCTTTCTTCCTTCCTTCCTCCGTCCCTCCCTCCCTTCCTTCCTTCCTTCCTTCCTCCCTCCCTTCCTTCCGTCCTTTCTTCCTCCATTCCTTCCTTCCTTCCTTCCTTCCTTCCTACCTTCCTTCCTTCCTTCCTTCCTTCCTTCCTGCCTTCCCTCCTTCCTTCCTTCCCTCCCTCCCTCCCTCCCTTCCTTCCTTCCTTCCTTCCTTCCTTCCTTCCTTCCTTCCTTCCTTCCTTCCTTCCTTCCTTCCTTCCTTCCTTCCTCCCTTCCTTCCTTCCTTCCTCCCTTCCTTCCTTCCTTCCTTCCTTCCTTCCTTCCTTCCTTCCTTCCTTCCTTCCTTCCTTCCCTCCTTCCTCCCTTCCTTCCTTCCTTCGTTTCTTCCTTCTTTTCTTTTCTACTTTCCCCTTTCCTCTCCCTCGTGCTCTGATTCCACCGCGGCCAGTTTCTCTGTGACACTACTTTAATATGAGAGCAGCCAGCGTTGCTATCACAGTGGAAGTTCATGTGGAGAGATGAGAGGTGGGAGTTAATTGTTTTCTCCAAAGTACATCTGTTAATATCCATGCAGAAAGCGATTAGAGAAACAAATGGCATATCGGCCTGAATTGCGAGATGCGGGAGTTTAAAATAGGAACTGTTGCTACAATTGTACAGGATACTGGTGAGGCCACATCCCAGTGTCGGTCCACTTGTTTTAGAAACAATTATCTCTGCTCAGAGGCAGCCCAAAGGAGATTCACTTAACTAATTCCTGAGATGAGAGGGTTGTCCTATCACAAGCAGTACAGACATCAGATTGACATAGACTCATAGATTCACACAGCATGGAAACAGGCCCTTCAGCCCAACTTGTCCAAACCGGCCAACATGCCCCATCTGCATAGTCTCACCTGCCTGCGTTTGACTATCCCTCTGAACCTGTCCGATCTGTGTACCTGTCTAACTGTTTCCTAAAGGTTGGGATAGTCCCAGCCTCAACTACCTCCTCTGGCAGCTCGTTCCATACACCCACCACCCTCTGTGTGAAAAGGTTACCCCTCAGATTCCCATAAAATCTCTCTCCCCTCACCTTAAACCCATGTTCTCCGGTTCTTGATTCCCTCACTCTGGGCAAGAGACTCTGTGTGTCCACGTGATCTATACCTCTCATGATTTTATACGCCTGTATAAGATCACCCCTCATTCTCTTGCGCTCGAGAGAATATAATCTCAGCTGCGAGTCCTGGCAGCTTCCTTGTAAACCTTCTCTGCACCCGTTCCAGCTGGAAAACTTAACTTGTTGGAGTTTATCAGAAAGAGGGAGTGAGGAAAGACATTCTTGCCATAGAGGGCGTACAGAGAAGGTTCACCAGACTGATTCCTGGGATGGCAGGACTTTCATATGAACAAAGACTGGATAGACTCAGCTTGTAACCGCTAGAATTTAGAAGATTGAGGGGGGATCTTATAGAGGCTTACAAAATTCTTAAGGGGTTGGACAGGCTAGATGCAGGAAGATTGTTCCCGATGTTGGGGAAGTCCAGGACAAGGGGTCACAGTTCAAGGATAAGGGGGAAGTCTTTTAGGACCGAGATGAGTAAATCATTTTTCACACAGGGAGTGGTGAGTCTGTGGAATTCTCTGCCACAGAAGGTAGTTGAGGCCAGTTCATTGGCTATATTTAAGAGGGAGTTAGATGTGGCTAAAGGGATCAGGGGGTATGGAGAGAAGGCAGGTACAGGATACTGAGTTGGATGATCAGCCATGATCACATTGAATGGCGGTGCAGGCTCGAAGGGCCGAATGGCCTACTCCTGCACCTATTTTCTCTGATTCTATGTTTCTATGACTTTACTGAAGTGTAAGATTCCCAAGGTTCGGCACGGTGGCGCAGCGGTAGAGTTGCTGCCTTACAGCCCCAGAGTCCCAGGTTCCATCCCGACCATCCTACTGAACACTATCCTACATGCACTTACACCAATCCAATTAACCTACAAACCTGTTAGTCTTTGGAGTGTGGAAGGAAACCGAAGATCTCGGAGAAAACCCACGCAAGTCACGGGGAGAGCGTACAGACTCCGTACAGACAGCACCCGTAGTCGGGATCGAACCCGCGCTGAAAGACAGCAACTCTATCGCTGCCCCTTTGACTACTCATATGACTGTACTCATACTGCACTGTTGAAGATGTATATTTTTCCCGCAATCTTTAATCTCCTCCCTATTGCACATTCATACTATGATCTTTACCATTCTAATTACAAACCTAGTTAAGGCCCTGTCCCACTTAGGCAATTTTTTGGCGACTGCCGGTGACTGTCATAGTCCTAGCAGGTCGCCGAAAAAACAGCGACTGGACCCCCCCTTACGACATCAAATTTGAATTAAAATAATTACTTTAACAACAAAAGAAAATGAAGTCAGCACCGGTGACAACCTACGTTAACCTGGCGCCAACTACGACAGCGCCTACGTCAGGAGAAGTCATGCTACGCTCATTAGCGTCAAACCCACTGTCGCCGACTGTCTCCGAAAACTTTTCAACATGTTGAAAATCCAGCGGCGACCAGAAAGACGCTACGACTCTTTGGGGGACTGAGGAGACGACTCACGACCATACAGGCGACCATGTGGTGACAGCCTAGTCGCCTGTGGGACAGACCCTTTAGTGTTTCAGTTGTTAACTCAATTCCATATTCCATAAATCCTGGATAGAGTAGATGTGGCGAGGATGTTTCCACAAGTGGGAGAGTGCAGGACCAGAGGGCACAACCTCAGAATTAAAGGCCGTTCCTTAAGGAAGGAGATGAGCAGGAATTTCTTTAGTCAGAGGGTGGTGAATCTGTGGAATTCATTGCCGCAGAAGGCTGTGGAGGCCAAGTCAATGGATACTTGTAGGGCAGAGATAGATAGAATCTTGATTAGTAGGGGTGTCAGGAGTTAAGGGGAGAAGGCAGGAGATGGGGTTAGGAGGGAGGGAGAGAGAGACCAGCCATGATTGAATGGCGGAGTGACGCAGTGATTGAGGCAGTGCAGCGTAGGTTCACGAGATTGATCCCTGGGATGGCGGGACTGTCATATGAGGAAAGATTGAAAAGACTAGGCTTGTATTCACTGGAGTTTAGAAGGATGAGGGGGGATCTTATAGAAAAATATAAAATTATAAAAGGACTGGACAAGGTAGATGCAGGAAAAATGTTCCAAATGTTGGGCGAGTCCAGGACCAGGGGCCACAGTCTTAGAATAAAGGGGAGGTCATTTAAGACTGAGGTGAGACAAAGCTTTTTTACCCAGAGAGTTGTGAATTTATGGAATTCCCTGCCACAGAGGGCAGTGGAGGCCAAATCACTGGATGGATTTAAGAGAGAGTTAGATAGAGCTCCAGGGGCTAGTGGAGTCAAGGGATATGGGGAGAAGGCAGGCACGGGTTATTGATAGCGGACGATCAGCCATGATCACAATGAATGGCGGTGCTGGCTCGAAGGGCCGAATGGCCTCCTCCTGCACCTATTTTCTATGTTTCTATGTTTCTAGGAGTAGACGTGATGGGCCGAATGGCCTAATTCTGCTCCCTATCACTTACGAACATGTTGTTTTTACACAGCCTGCGAGAGAAACAGAGGCAGCATTTGATTTGCTGCCAAGAGCTCATTTTATAAACAAGATTCAACCAGGTGCCACCACTGAAAATATTGTCACCAGATGTTTAATTTGAAATAATAATAATTGTTTCTCCACCGGTCACAAGTTTCAAATCAATTTGGCGGTCTAAACTAATTTGATTTTCAAATTTAATATTGGTTTACAAATAGGTTTATTGAGCTGCTATTGTTTCCTCCCATCTCTTTGGCTCAGACGTTGTCCTGATAATTCCTCACAGTGCAATTCACTGACTCAAACTTTTTAACAGAATGCCTTCATTTAAATGAATCACTGAGTATATTTTAGACTTTAAAGATGCTGCGCGGGACCTTTGGCCCACCGGGTCCGCGCCGACCAGCGATCACCCCATACACTGGCACCACCCTACACACACACGGGACAATTTATAATGTTACCAACGGCAAGTGTAGCATGTGTTGGCGCAGCGGTGGAGTTGCTGCCTTAAGGGCCTGTCTAACGTGGCCGTCATTTGCGCCTCATTTACGCGTCATATGTAAAGTAGGTCGACCCGTCGTGATGCGCGACGTCGCGTGCAAATCACGCTTCAGCACAGCCGTCAGCTGCGCGCGACTTCATTAGAATAGCTTGCGGCACGCGGCGATGCATGGTTATGGATGTTGCCGCACGGTGACGTAACCATGCGTCACCCACGCGACACACGTGAGACGTTGGGACGGCAGCGTACGACGCCAATGCGGCAACGTGCGTAGCCAATGCGTCAGCGTGCGTACGCGATACGTCACATAGGTGGCGGAGAAGGATTTTGTTACCCTACGAAACCCTGGAGCGCCGCGTGATAACGTGCACCACCGCGTGCGATTCCACGCCGCGCCTCGCCATGCGAAATGCGTGCGTCGCCCCACGGGTCACGACATGTCGACCTATTTTACATATGACGCGTAAATGAGGCGCAAATGACGGCCAAGTGGGACAGGCCTTTTACAGCGTCAGGGACCCGTGTTTGATCCTGACTACGGGTGTCGGTACGTTCTCCCCGTGGCCCGCGTGGGTTTTCTCCGGGATCTTCGGTTTCCTCCCACACTCCAAAGACGTCCAGCTTTGTAGGCTAATTGGCTTGGTATAAATGTTAAATTGTTCCAAGTGTGTGTGTGTGTGTGTGGGATAGCGTTAATGTGTGGGGTTCGCTGGTCAGTGCAGACTCGATAGGGTCGAAGGGCCTGTTCCCGCGCAGCGTCTCGAAACGAAACTGAACAAATAATCTACAAACCTGTACGCCTTTGGAGAGCGGGAGGAAACCGGAGCACCTGGAGAAAACACACGCAGGTCGGCAGGGAGAACGGACATACAGGGTCTCTTGCGCTGTGAGGCAGCAACTCTACCGATGCGGCACTCTTCCACCCTGGGATTTTGTGTGAGATCACTTCTACGGAAATATAATATCACTTCAATGCATAAAATATGCCCGTTCAAAATATATAATAAAACAGCCAACGTCTTCTGAGAACTCAGACACTAAGTAGGGGTATCCCTTGACATCCATAATATATTTGACACTAAATTACATTTGCTGGAAGATTAAAGCAGGCGTTTTGGTGGTTACAAAATTCCATTCACATTCCACCTGGGACTAGTGTGGAATCAGACTAGTCTCATGGAGTCTCGTCGACCCAAGCAGCTGATTGAAGGAAGTTTATGGGTGGCTCGCTGGTGCAGCGGTAGAGTTGCTGCCTCACAGCGACAGAGACCCACGTTTGATCCGGACTACGGGTGCTGTCTGTACTGAGTTGGTACCTTCTCCCCTTGAAAGGAGAAGAGTAGGAAGGAAGGAGGGAAGGAAGGAATGAAAAGGAGAGAAGAAAGGAAGGAAGGAAGGAAGGAAGGAAGGAAGGAAGGAAGGAAGGAAGGAAGGAAGGAAGGAAGGAAGGAAGGAAGGAAGGAAGGAAGGAGGGAAGGAGGGAAGGAAGGAAGGAAGGAGGGAAGGAAGGGAGGAAGGAGGGAAGGAAGGGAGGAAGGGAGGAAGGGAGGAAGGGAGGAAGGAAGGAGGGAAGGAGGGAAAGAAGGAAGGAAGGAAGGAAGGAAGGAAGGAAGGAAGGAAGGAAGGAAGGAAGGAAGGAAGGAAGGAAGGAAGGAAGGAAGGAAGGAAGGAGGGAAGGAAGGAAGGAAGGAAGGAAGGAGGGAAGGAGGGAAGGAGGGAAGGAGGGAAGGAGGGAAGGGAAGAAGGGAGGAAGGGAGGAAGGGAGGAAGGAAGGAAGGGAGGAAGGGAGGAAGGGAGGAAGGAAGGAAGGAAGGAAGGGTAGGAGAGAAGGAAGGGTAGGAGAGAAGGAAGGGTAGGAGAGAAGGAAGGAGGGAAAGAAGGAAGGAAGGAGAGAGGGAAGGAGGGAAGGAGGAAAGAAGGAATAAAGGAAGGAAGGGAGGAAGGGAGGAAGGGAGGAAGGAAAGAGGGAAAGGAGGAAGGAAGGAAAGAGGGAAGGAGGGAAGGAGGAAAGAAGGAATAAAGGAAGGGAGGAAGGGAGGAAGGGAGGAAGGAAGGAGGGAAGGAGGGAAGGATGGATGGCAGGAATGAAGGCCCGGTGACGCAGCAGTAGAGTTGCTGCCTTACAGCGCCAGAGATCCGGGTTCCGACCCTGACCATAGGTACTGTCTGTATGGAGTTTGCACGTTCTCCCCGTGACCTGTGTGGGTTTCCTCCGGGTGCTCCGGTTTCCACCCACATTCCAAGGACGTGCAGGATTGCCGGTTAATTGGCTAGGTATAAATGTAAATTGTCCCCAATGTGTGTAGGATAGTGTTAGCGCGCGGGGATCGCTGGTCAGTGCGGACCCGGTGGGCCAAAGGAGACGGCACTGGCCACCACCGATTGGGTGAACATCTGCATCATCTCACTGCAGATGTTGAAGGAGCGGAGCCTTCTCAAAAAAAAAGTACGGCCGGCTCTGTCCATTCTTGTGCAGGGCCTCAGCGGTCCTGGACCAGTCCAGTTTACTGCCCAGGTAAACTCCAAGATAAATACGAGTTAAAGGGAAGACTTTATTGAACCCAGGTAGCAACCTGCAATCTTTGTATAGCACGCACCAAGAAAATACAAGGCACAAAATAGATTGGCAAAGAGACGTGAATGGAAGGTCCCCCGATGTGGCATTGATATTTCACTCACAGCCCGGTCCATATGTGCATGCATGCTGTGCGGTCCCTCGATAATCACCGCAGTTTCATGTTTTGTTTTGCGTCTTTGACAGCCCGTTGTCATGAAGGATGACTTACTTCAGGCTCTGTGGGCCAACGTGCCGATGCAGACTCTTCCAGGGGTTAAGGGGCTGTCCCACTTGGACGACCTAATCCACAAGTTCAGAAGACCCCAGGCGAGTTGAAAAAAATGTCAAGGTCGTGTTGACTCGCCGAAGTAAAAGACTTCCTACGACTATATCTACGACCTCCTACGACTATGTCTCCGACCTCCTAAGACCCCCCTCGACCTCACCTACGACCAACTACAACTAGCTACGAGTGGAAAATGATCGCATGATAAAATGATGCAATGTTTTTCTCGGGCCAGTTCCCGACCTACGACTACCATCACGACCTACTACGATCTACCTCCGACCTACCTACGAGTAAAAAGTATCCATTTTTTTTGCTTGTGGACATTTTTTATCAGGCTGGAAAAAAATGCCGCGACCTGCTTGAGGCCACGAGTACGTGGAGACCACTCACGAGCATGAGGAAGAGTTACGAAGACCTCCTAGGACCTCCTAGTCAAGTCAAGTCAAGTCACATACACATACGGGATGTTCAGTGAAATGAAAAGTGGCCGTGCCTGCGGACGTTGTGCAAAAAACAAACAAACAAACAACCAACAAACTACAAACAGAATCACATGTTCTTTTCCATATTAAATATTGTGGGCGGTATTGTGGTACAGTAAGTTAGTAGAGTTAGTCCCTGGTGAGATAGGAGTTTACAGTCCGAATGGCCTCTGGGAAGAAACTCGTTCTCATCCTCTCCGTTCTCACAGCATGGCAACGGAGGCGTTTGCCTGACCGTAGCAGCTGGAACAGTCGGTTGCAGGGGTGGAAGGGGTCTCCCATTATCCTGTTGGCTCTGGAGTTGCACCTCCTGACGTATAGTTCCTGCAGAGGGGCGAGAGAAGTCCCCATAGTGCGTTCGGCCGAACGCACCACTCTCTGCAGAGCCTTCTTGTCCTGGGCAGAGCAATTCCCAAACCAGATTGTAATGTTTCCGGACAAGATGCTTTCCACAGCCGCAGAGTAGAAGCACTGGAGGATCCTCTGAGACACTCTGAATTTCCTCAATTGCCTGAGGTGGTGAAGGCGCTGCCTTGCCTTACTCACGAGTGCTGCAGCGTGCGATGTCCGTGTCAGATCCTCAGAGATGTGGACTCCCAGGTATTTAAAACAGCTCACCCTACCCACAGTAGCCCCATTTATCCTCAATGGTGTGTACGTCCTCGGACCTCGTGGCGATCATGCTGCGAGTATGGGTCAAGGGCAAACACGGCAGAGGTCGCCAATTAGGTCGTGAAAGTGGGACAGGGGCTTAAAGGTCATAAGGTCATAGGTGATAGGAGCAGAATTAGGCCGTTCGGCCCATCGCGTCTGCTCCGCCATTCGATCATGTCTGACCTATCTCGGAATTTTGAGGCGTGCGCTGTCAAACTTCTGTACTTCTTGCCTGGTTGGAGCGGGGAGAAGAGGGAGAGGGGGGAGAGCGGGAAAGAGAGAGTGACCGGGGTGGGACTGGTCCTTGATTATGCTGCTGGCCTTGCCGAGGCAGAGTGAGGTACAGATGGAGTCGATGGAATGGAGGTTGGTTTGCATGGCCCCATTGTGCAGTGACTCAGTGATATTGGCCACGACGGAAGGGGGAGGGGTTGTACAGTTTGATAGCCACAGGGAAGAAGGATCTCCTGTGGCGTTCTGTGCTGCATCTTGGTAGAACCAGTCTGATGCTGAAGGGGCTCCTCAGGGTGACCAGTGCGCCATGGAGGGGGTGGAGATGTATTGTCCAGGACGCTCCGCAGTTTGAGGAGCATCCTCCCCTCCGAGACCAACCTCCCGTGAATCCAACTCCAAATCCGCCCCCAGGACGGAACCGGCCTTCCTAATGAGTCTGTTGATCCTGTTGGCGTCCGCGGCCTTCGCCCTACTGCCCTGGCGCACGGCAGCGAAGAAGATGCCACTGTCTACCACCGTTTGGTAGAACATCTGTGGTAGGGATGGCACAATGGTGCAACGGTAGAGTTGCTGCCTCAAGGGCCTGTCCCACTTGGCGATTTTACCGGCGACTGCCGGCACCATTGACTGACGTATTAGGTCACCGAGAAATTTGCGGCGTGATGTATCTTTCAATCGATCAATCGATCAATCAATCAATTGATCAATCAATCGATCAATTGATCAATCAATCAATCAACATGGAGTAGTTTCAGTCTCAGTTTATTGTCACGTGTTCCGAGGTGCAGTGAAAAACATGTTGTTGTATGCTCAGCATTCAATGCATGAACATGGTAGGGAATTGAAGAATACAGTTGAACAGAGGGATCTGGGAATAACCGTGCATAGTTCCTTGAAGGTGGAATCTCATATAGATAGGGTGGTAAAGAAAGCTTTTGGTATGCTAGCCTTTATAAATCAGAGCATTGAGTATAGAAGCTGGGATGTAATGTTAAAATTGTACAAGGCATTGGTGAGACCAAATCTGGAGTATGGTGTACAATTTTGGTCGCCCAATTATAGGAAGGATGTCAACAAAATAGAGAGGGTACAGAGGAGATTTACTAGAATGTTGCCTGGGTTTCAACAGCTAAGTTACAGAGATAGGTTGAATAAGTTAGGTCTTTATTCTCTGGAGCGCAGAAGGTTAAGGGGAGACTTGATAGAGGTCTTTAAAATGATGAGAGGGATAGACAGAGGTGATGTGGACAAGCTTTTCCCTTTGAGAATAGGGAAGATTCAAACAAGAGGGCATGACTTTAGAATTAAGGGACAGAAGTTTAGGGGTAACATGAGGGGGAACTTCTTTACTCAGAGAGTGGTAGCGATGTGGAATGAGCTTCCAGTGGAAGTGGTGGCGGCAGGTTCGTTGGTATCATTTAAAAATAAATTGGATAGGCATATGGATGATAAGGGTATGGAGGGTTATGGTATGAGTGCAGGCAGGTGGGACTAAGGGAAAAAAGTTGTTCGGCACGGACTTGAAGGGCCGAGATGGCCTGTTTCCGTGCTGTAATTGTTATATGGTTATATGGTTATATGGTTATATGCACAGAACCAGGGAACTGCAGACGCTGGTTTAATAGTAAGATTAAACGAGAACTTACCAGTTTGAAGTTTGATCTTTATTTTATGAGGAGTTGCGATGAGGGATTTCGTGAAGAACCCGCCAGCACGCATGCGCGACATACTTCAAAGCCGCGGTGTGGAATCACAGAAAAACAAAGCCAAGAAATGACTTGTTATAGTAAGATTAAAGAGACTCTAGTTACCAGTTGACTTTATGATCGAGGGTTGGGAGCGGAGGGCACGAAATCCCTCATCGCAACTCCTCATAAAATAAAGATCAAACTTCAAACTGGTAAGTTCTCGTTTAATCTTACTATTTCATTTCAGAGTCACGTGAGTGACTTCGTGAAGACTTCAAAGCTTCTGTGATTTCACGCCCTGGACAACGTCCATGCTATCACACACGCTACTGAAAAGGTGGACAGCAGTAATCATTTTCCGTCACTGTTTCTCTGAAAAAATAATAATATTTATTAATAACAACAAGAAAGGACCCCTCACTGAGGGGGAACTGTATGTTCTCGGCCTGCATCCAGCACGGCTCCTGCGAACATTCCAGGTACGGTGACGGGTTTATTGTAAAACCGTTGAAAAGTGGCTTCACTGGCCCATCCCGCTGTGGCAAGTATCTGGTCCATGGGCACCTCCATGGCCTTTGCCGCCGATGTTGATGCTGCCCTGGTGGAATGGGATTTAAAAACATCAGTGTCAATACCTGCTTTGTTCAAGACGATCCTGAGCCATCGGGATATCGTCTGCACCGTCACTCTATGGTGAGGTTTTTTGTGACTGATGAACAGGTATTGCTCCATTCCCCTTATTTTCCTCGTCACTTTGATATAGTGGCGGATATGGGTGGCTATGCATAGCCTAGCATCAGCGGGGTATGCTGGAAACTCCAGCTGCAGCCCTGTAAATCCAGGTCTATGCTGCTTGAGCAATTCATCAATGAAGAAAGTGACCCGTTCAGGGGTAGAGATCATTCTGTCGATCTTGGCCTTGTGAAGCGTTTGCACCCTTTGTGCTAAAGTAAGTGCCATCAACATCACCACCTTCAGGGTGAGTTTGTCCAATTCGAGCCCCGTCATGGGTGACCATGTTCTCAGCAGGGTCAGCACTTTGCCAATATCCCATGTGACGTTGTAACGGGGCCTCGGCGGGTTGGAATTAAATATCCCCCGCATAAGTTTGGAGACCAACTTATTGGATCCTACCTCAATATTGAGGTAGGACGAGAGCGCACTCCTGGCGCTATTGATGGCACTATAGCTGAGATGTTGATCATGGTGTAGCCCCGCAAGAAATTCCAGCACATCTGTGATGGAGACGGAGTCATATGCAACGTCCATGCGGCCACAATAGGATTCCCATTTCCTGATGTACGATAAGTACTGCCGTCTTGAGGACTCCCTGCATGATGCTCCCATGGTATCCATTGTCCTTGAAGATAGACCATACTGAAGTAGTGGCCTGTTCAGATCCTGCAAGCCAATAGATTCAAATGACTATGGCAGGGGTGTGGTTCCCCTGTGGCAGGGTTCGTCACCAATTGTGGGCAACCCTCCAAGAGGACCCATGGTTGACTTATCATTCCAAGGACCACCGGATACCATGATTGCGTAGGCCAGTCGGGTATAATGAGGATGCCCTTGGCAGCATCGAGCTGGATTTTCCGCAATACCCGACTGGTGAGGCAGAATGGAGGAAAGGCATAGAAGAACCATTTCCCCCAGTCTAGCGAGAATGCGTCCATCGCCATTGCCCCAGGATCTGGCTCCCATGATACGTATGTTGGTACCTGATGGTTCAACCGTGACGCAAAAAGGTCAATATCCGGTTTACCAAATTTGGCTGTAATTTTGGTGAATATTTGGGGGTTCAACATCCACTCGATGTTGTCATTGAACTTCCGTGACCTGGTGTCCGCCACTGTATTGAGCTCACCTGGCAAGTAGGTAGCTGAGATCCAAATATTCCGTTGAATACACCAGAGCCAAATTGTGTTTGCCAATTCATTGCATGAAATTGACCTGGTACCGCCCATATGATTCAGATAAGCCACCGCAGTGGTATTGTCTATTTGGAGACGGACATGAGTGTTAGTCATGTTTGAACAATAGGCTCTTAGTCCGTGGAATGCTCCTAGCATCTCCAAATAGTTTATCCCTTGTGCTAACAACAAAGTAGCTTCAAGTGAATCCCATCTACCTCCACAACTGTTATTGTTGTCCGTAGCTCCCCAGCCATGGGAGCTTGCATCTGTTTGCAAGTATACCATTGGACGAGGCACAATGATGGGTTTAAATGAGTTATGGATATTGCCAATCCACCATAGTAACTCAAGTTTTGCCTCAACCGGCAACTGCATGGGTCTATCATAATGTCCAGCATTTAGTTTTAATGCTGTTATTTTTGACCTTTGTAAATTCTGATAGTGTAAAGGTCCATATTGAGCAGCTGGAAATACTGCTACAATTTTGCCAATTACCCTGGCAGTTAATCTGATAGACGGTATACTGGCGCAGACCAGGTTCTTGCATGCTTGAAACACATCACCAACTTTGTTAGTTGGGATGGTGGTGATCATGCGATTGGAGTCTATTGTGAACCCCAAGTAGTCCATGATCTGTGCGGGGAGGAACTTTGATTTGTCTGGATGGATTATAAACCCCATTTGTTGAAAAATTTCCACTGTGGCTGAAACCGCCAACTCTGCGGATTCCAGAGTGTGCCCAATTATCAGAATGTCATCCAAATAGGCCATGACCGTATGATTTTGTCTCCGCAGTGTAGATAACACTGGCTTGAGTAGTTTGGTGAACAGTCTGGGGGCTGTAGTAAGCCCATTGTGCAATGCTTTGTATTGCCAAAGCTGATCCATCCAGGTAAACTTCAAGAACTTCCTATGATGTTTCCGAATGGATACTGAATAGTATGCATCTTTTAAATCAATGCATGCCATGAAGCAGCCCTCCGAAATCAAAGATTTGGCTGTTTCAAATGTGTCCATTTTGAAATGGGTGTATTTTACAAAGGTATTCAAGTGAGTTAAATCTATAATGACCCGGCATCCACCGTCTTTTTTAGTTTTAGTAAATATATTAGACACAAATTCAACTGGTTCATGTGTGGTTCGTTCTATCACACCTTTGTCTTGTAAACTCAAGATTTCAGCATAGCCTTCTGCCAATTCTTTTTTGGAAAGTGCAAATTTGCGATTCGGCATATGCTGGGGTGGAGGCAATTGGCCATGAATAAACTCAATTTCATAACCCTGAATACTTTGCAAGATAAACTCATCTGAAGTGATGGTTTCCCAAGCCTCCTTAAATCCCCGTAATCTGCCCCCAATTCGTGAGGTTAGACATGCAAGTGCATGGAACCCAGACCCCCTTACCTTCATGGTTATCGGCGGTCCCTGGGATTTTTGGTGGGACGTGGAGGTGCTGGGTTTCGTGGTTGGTGCGGAATCCGCATCTTCCATGCTGGCCGCTGAGGGCCTAGTCGTAAAAAAGGCCTGGGCTGATGAGGCTGTTGATATTGAGGAGGTGCCGGAACGTAGGTCCTTGTTGGCCTGTCGGTCTGACCTCGTGGCCTGAAGTAAGGTGTCTTCTTGGCCGAAGGTCTGGCCACAAAATGTGGTCTCATCAGACCTATGGTTTTCGCATGGTCTTCGAGCTCTTTGACCTGCTTTGGGAGGTCTTCCCCGAACAGCTGTCTAGGTGGGGGGGTAGGAGGTGCTCTGCATAGTCCCGCAAATTTGGGATTCAAGGAAGGTTTGATAATGCTCTTCCGGAAAGCGTTGATCTCGTACTGCGTATTGCAGAGCAGAGCTAGAGCATCCTCCTGTTCGGTGCTTAGATCAACCCCATCTACCGACTTTGCAAAAGCGGTGATCCCAGACGTAAGTAGTTTTAAAATCCTCTGCAGTTTCACTTCCTGCGCTCTGATGCCCGGGCTGATATTACCCCAGATTGGCATGTTCACAATCGGCACGTGGAGTGAATTGCAGTTCCCTGGAGCCTTGTGTCTCTCCATGGCCTTCGCAAGGACCTCCTCCTGCAATTGATGGTTGGTAAGATAATCTATGGTTGCGGCCAGTTTGATGTTGAGGGGTTGTCCTGATGATACGGGTAACCCGAATTTGGCTGCCACATCCAGCAGATCTTCCTGAGGGACCTCAGGTGCTGCTGGGGCATGTACCAGGATATCCTCCTCATCTGGTCTTATGTTGTCCATAGATGGGGACGGGGATATATCCATGAGTCCCCTGGAGCTGTGTGTGTCCTGTTTCTGATTGAGTAGAACTTGCTCCAATATCCTCTCCATACGATCCAAGCGCCCTTCATCGGGCGGGTGTGGGAGGTAAGAGGCCTCGTGCCCGAAGGAACTCCTGAGGCTTCGATCATCAGTCCGTACCTCGTCGAGGTAATATCGGTACTGTGATGATGTGTCGCTACCAGCCGCCTCGGCGAAGCTGAGCGATTCCCGCGCGGACCTGCTCGAGCGCCTCCTCTTCGCTGAGCTGGACCCGGCTGCCTCAAAGGGCATGGGTGGGGAGAGGTCGGCACCTGACGCCGCAGCGTGGTGACCCGACGTCCGCACGGGCTTGCCGACTGTCCTAAATCTGGACCCAGACGGCGTACGGTCCCGACCTGCCCCCAGCGGGGGAAGCGGTGACCTAGGCGAGGCTCCACCCTTGTGACTCCTCCTGGTCCCTCTGGGTGGTGAGTCGACACTGGCCCTCCTTGGTCTGCCAGTGGACTCGGGCCTGCCTGATTCACCAGACCACTTCCTAGTGGCTCCTGGTGAGACCTCAACCCGCGAAGGGCTAGGTAGTGGAATTGTATCCCTGCCTCCTTCAAGAGGGCTCAGGGAGAAGGGCCGTGCATCAGCACGCGAATCCCTTTTGCTAGTCTCTGCAAACGACCCAGTGGGTGAGAGAGAGATGGAGTCAGGATGCACCTGCTCCGGCGCTGTACCGACTGATTGTTCTGCAGGTACCCCGCTAGGGCATAGCTGCGTCGGTAAACCGGATCCTGTGAATACAGGGCTCCCCGGCTTGCGCGCCTTTTTCCCGGCCCGTCCTCCTGCCGTGGAGGGGGGCTCCGGGTTGGGTTGCCGACAACTCCTTGTAGAAGTTTTACGGCCTTTATTTTTCCCGCTGTCCATGTCTCTGTGGAAGAAAACACAATTACTTACACAGAACAACCAACTCAAGGTTGTTAGTACTTACCTGAGTGGCCCTTATGAAGGGCTGGTGATGAGCCGCGCTCCTCTCCAGCCGTCGACTGCAATGCGAGCGACGATATGTCGCGCATGCGTGCTGGCGGGTTCTTCACAAAGTCACTCACGTGACTCCGAAATGAAACAAAAAGCAACAACACTGCGTCTGGAAGATATGAGACTCCGCCTGGCAGGAAAATCAGAATGTTTCTATAAGACATGGTCTGCATTTATAGATTTGCTACAAGGATAGGGTGCAAGAGTACTTCAAAAAGGTACTGACGTCGGGTCCTAGTAAAGGGGGGTGAAAAACTATCGAGTTGGTAAATTCCTTCTGCGTGATTAAAAGTAAAGTGGATGGGTATATGGACGGGAAGGGAATGGAGGGGTATGGTCTGAGTGCAGGTAGATGGGACTAGGGGGAAATAAATGGTCGGCACGGACTGGAAGGGCCAAGATGGCCTGTTTCCGTGCTGTAATTGTTATATGGTTATATGGTTATATGGTGATGTTTATAATATGGTAACTGGCTTTCCCTTTTTTCTTCTCTCTCTCTTTTTTTTCTTTTCTAGGGTCTATCTCTGAATCTCCTTTCTCTAACTTTGACCACGGGCTCTTTTTTTTTTTTTTTTTCCCTTTGGCACGCTTTTTCAATTTCACAACTCATTTCACTCTCTTCTCTCTGTTTCTACTCCTTTTCCTTAAAAGCCTTAAGGGCCTGTCCTACCAGCATGCAACTCTATGCGATGAACGCGATCAAACTAGAAGCGGGGGCCGCGCGGAGGTCGGGTGATCCCCCGTACAGGGCCGTTCCCACCAGCATGCGCCTGCATGCGGCAAGCGCGACCAAACCGGCAGCAGGGGCCGCGCGGAGGTCGGGTGAGTGGCGCAACGCGGCGCAAAGTGAGGCGAACTTGGGGCGAAGTCTTAAAGGTAAGTTCGCCAGGACAGAGAGGGGCACACAGAGAGGGGCACACAGGCACACACACACACACAGGGCCACGGAGCCACACACATAGAGGGTCACGGAGGCACCTACAGATAGGTTCACGGAGGCACGATGTCGGGGCGGTGTGTAATGCGTCGAGGCGACTGCGAGCCGACAAGCCGTTGCCGCGCGGAATTTTTGAACATAGTCAGTTTTTCGGAGCCCCGCGCGATATCGGGACGAACTCCGCACAATTCCGCACGGCTCCGGCGATCGAAGTGGGACCGGCCCCGCGACGCCGGACGGCTCAAGCGATCGAAGTGGGACCGGCCCCGCGACGCCGGACGGCTCAAGCGACCACGTTAGGTCGCGCTAATCGCATAGAGTTGCATGCTGGTGGGACAGGCCCTTTACCATTAAGGGGTACAATGATTGTAACAACGTATACGGGATGTACACTGATGTATTTACCTCTAATAAATAAAAATATATTTTTAAAAACCACAAAGTGCTGGAGTAACTCAGTGAGTCAGGCAGGCGGTGTCCCTGCAGAACGCATATTGGAGATGCTTCAGGTCAGAACCATGCGCAGATAATCACGGTATAACTGGTCATGATCACTTCAAACCTCACACAAAACCCTTTTGTTTTTCCATGCACAATTGTTCTGGTGAGGAGAAAAACAGCCACATTTTGTTTCTCTTATCCAATTTCTCTGCTAAAATGCAATAACCTCTCTATCGGGCTATAAACGTTACTGAGTTATTGTGTTACAATCCTTACTCCCTCTTCAGAAACCTCCAGGTAATGGGATTTAAATTGCGATATCGTTTGCTGCTAGTTCCTATTATTCGTCTCAACTCTATTGATTTCAACGCAAAGAATGTCCTCGGAATGTATCAATATATTTTGTCATTATTGTTAAGGGCTAAGATTGTTAAGGGCTTGGAAGATTGTTAAAGGCTTGGACACGCTCGAGGCAGGAAACATGTTCCCGATGTTGGGGGAGTCCAGAACCAGGGGCCACAGTTTAAGAATAAGGGGTAGGCCATTTAGAACGGAGACGAGGAAACACTTTATCTCACAGAGAGTGGTGAGTCTGTGGAATTCTCTGCCTCAGAGGGCGGTGGAGGCAGGTTCTCTGGATGCTTTCAAGAGAGGGCTCTTAAAAATAGCGGAGTCAGGGGATATGAGGAGAAGGCAGGAACGGGGTACTGATTGGGGATGATCAGCCATGATCACATTGAATGGCGGTGCTGTCTCGAAGGGCCGAATGGCCTACTCCTGCACCTATTGTCTATTGTGTGTTTCTTTCCAGCAGCTATTTAATCCGGTTTGGGTGCGAAGGGAGTGAGACAGTGGTGTAAGGGAGGGTTGTGGACGTAGCCCAAACCGACCTCCATTTCCATTTACTCCATCTACACCTCACGCTGCCTCGGCAAGGCCAGCAGCATCATCAAGGACCAGTCGCACCCCGGCCACTCCCTCTTCTCCCCTCTCCCATCGGGGAAAAAGGTACAGAAGTGTGAAAACACACACCTCCAGATTCAGGGACAGTTTCTTTTCAGCTGTTATCGGGCAACTGAATCATACTACCACAACCAGAGAGCAGTGCAGAACTACCATCTTCCTCTTTAGTGACCCTAGGACTATCCTTGTTCGGACTTTGCTGGCTTTACCTTGCGCAAAACGTTATTCCCGTATCATGGAGAAGAAGGTGGCTTCAAAGCAGAAACGTCACTTGTCCATGTCGAGTCTGAAGCAAGGCCCTGACTCGAAACTTTGACGATCCAAGTCCTCCAGAGATGCTTGGGAAGGAGCTGCAGATGCTGGTTGAAACCGAAGATAGACACTAAAAAGGCTGACGAAAGTCACCGACAGGAACTGAAGGCAGACAATAGACAGAAAATGCTGGAGTAACTCAGCGGGACAGGCAGCATCTCTGGAGAGAAGGAATGGGTGACGTTTCGGGTCGGGACCCTTCTTCAGACCCACAGAGTCTCTTGCCTAGAGTAGGAGAACCGAGGAACAGAGGACAAAGGTTTAAGGTGAAGGGGAAATTATATCATGGGAATCTGATGGGTAACTTTTTCACACAGAGGGTGGTGGGTGCATGGAACGAGCTGCCAGAGGAGGTAGGGTTACACAAAAAGCTGGAGAAACTCAGCGGGTGCAGCAGCATCTAAGGAGCGAAGGAGACAGGCGACGTTTCGGGTCGAGACCTTTCTTCAGTCCAGAGGAGGTAGTTGAGGCTGGGACTATCCCAATGTTTACGAAACAGTGAGACAAGTACATGGTAAGACAGGTTTGGAGGGATATGGACCAAGCGCAGGATGATGGGACCAGACTGAAGACGGGTCTCGACCCGAAACATCACCCATCCAGAGATGCTGCTTGTCCCGCTAAGTCACTCCAGCATTCTGTGTCTACATTGGTTCATTGTTAACTGAGGGGAAGGTGACAACATGACATGCAATCAGCAAAGTGTAATCAGGAGGACAGTAAAACTAGTCCAACTATGTTGGTGAGGGATGCGGAGGGATCTTGAAGATAGAGAAATCACATTCATACCGTTGAGTTTGAGAGCTGCCCAAGTGAAATATGAGATGCTGTTCCTCCATTTTGTGCCGGGCCTCACTCTGACAGTGGAGGAGGCCCAGGACAGAAAGGTGGACAAACATTGTGGCCTTCTTTACTCAGAGAGTGGTGGCTGTGTGGAATGATCTTCCAGCAGAAGTGGTGGAGGCAGGATCGATTTTAACATTTAAAAGTAAAGTGGATAGGTATATGGACGGGAAGGGAATGGAGGGGTATGGTCTGAGTGCAGGTAGATGGGACTAGGGGAAAATAAATGGTCGGCACGGACTGGAAGGGCCGAGAGGGCCTGTTTCCGTGCTGTAATTGTTATATGGTTATGGATAGAGGAATGGCTCCGGCGTAGTGCTAGGATGAACTCGATGGGCCAGATGGCCACCTCCGTGTTCAAATCCTCCTGTGAATTCGGAAATTATTCTAGAAAGGAAAACACCATTGCAGAAGGAACTGCAGATGCTGGGATCGTGAGCAAAGCACAAAGTGCTGGAGGAATGTGTACCGAGGTAGAGTGAAAAGCAGTTTTGTTGCGCGCCATCTAGCCGGCGAGATTGACTGACGTCTGTAAATTGTATATTGTCGCTAGTGTTAGTGTATTGCTGGGGCAGTGTTAATGTTTCGCTGGTCGCTGGCACAGACTCTGTGGGCTGAAGGGCCTGTTTCCATGCTGTATCTCTGAAGTCTAGAGTAAAGGCTAGTACAATAGGTAGAGCAAAGGGGAAGATACAGAGTGCGGAATATAGTTCTCAGCATTGTCGCACAGCAGTTCCATAGATCCACTATTTATAACTCTTCGAGGTGGAGAGTTCTGAAGATTTATGACGTGCTGGGAGGAATCGATTCCCTTCAGCTTCATCCTAAATTGGTGACCCATTCTTCTGAAACTATATATACCTGCGTATACAGCAAAGCCACTGCCTCCCAGAGCAGTTCAACAAGCAAAGTCTAACGTCGTCAATGGCGCAGAAGTCTTATTCCTCTCGAGTCCACATCAAGGTTAGAAGTTGTTCAGCCAGAGCTGAACGCACATCTCGGCGTCTGCGTACAATTATGTCGGTCTCGCGCTTCTTGCGCTCCTTGTGCGTGGGGGTGGAAACGGGGCCGCGAGGTGAACGCTCTTTCCTTGACCCCGGCTTGGAGGTGGAACAGTAGATTATTGAGGGAGTTGCCGGGACTCGAGGGTATGAACTACAGGGAGAGGTTGAGTAGGTTACGACTCTATTCCTTGGAGCACAGGAGGATGAGGGGGATTCTTTCAGTACCCCGTTCCTGCTTTCTCCCCATATCCCCCGACTCCGCTATCTTTAAGAGCCCTATCTAGCTCTCTCTTGAAAGTATCCAGAGAAGCGGCCTCCACTGCCCTCGAGGCAGAGAATTCCACAGACACATTGATCACATTGAATGGCGCCAAATGAATTATTGTCCTGGTTTTGGGTTGAGACCCTTCTTCGGACAAGAACGGGTCTCAACATTAAACATCACCGAAGCCAAGAATGAGAGTTAGGTTATGTGTTGCAAGGCATTCTGTACGACAATATTCTTCCTGGGATCAGGCGATCGACCAGACAGCATGAGCTGAATTCCGATTGTGTTAACATCAAGATTATTTTTGCATTTGCTGGCGATTTGCAGCTCGCTCTCTGCGCCGTGCCGGGCTTCACAGTTCGCTGCCCGCACGCAGGGAATGCACGGAGTAATAGCCAAGCCTAGCAGTCCGTGTAATGGGCTTTCTTTGCTGCTAACAATGTGTATCATTATTGTGTGCATGGGGGCGACACTGTAAAATATTGCTTTGAAACTCAGATGGCCATTGGAAAGGTATGGTTGTGTGCTCAAAGCCTTGGGCAGGTAATAGAGGCAAGTGACCCCAGGTGGAGCTGTAAAGCCATGCAGTACGGAACCAGGCCCTTTGGCCCGACATGCCCGCATCCATGGGCGGAAATCGCTTTTAAAACATCGGGGAGGGGGGAGGGGGGGGACACAACGAGGCCTGACATCTACGACAGGGGTCGGCAACCTACGGCCCACGGGCCGGATCCGGCCCCGTAACCCGAAATCATTCGGCGCGCAGGCGTATTTTTTTTTCCAATTAGTTTTCGCGACCTGGGAACTGGAGGCAGACCTGGGGCAAGCGAGCCAACCGAGGCACGCAGGTGACCCGGGAACTGCGGGTCCTTCGGCCCACCGCGTCCGCGCCAACCAGCCAATCGACACCAGCACCATCCGACACACGGGGGACAAATGACAATTTACAATCTACCGAAGCGCTTAACGTACAAACCTGCACGAGTGTGGGGCAGGCGAGCTGGCCTGGGCGAGTCCCGGGGACACGCAGACGATCTGGGCGCTACAGCCAGTCCCGGGGACACACAGACGATCTGGGCGCTACAGCCAGTCCCGGGGACACGCAGACGATCTGGGCGCTACAGCCAGTCCCGGGGACACGCAGACGATCTGGACGCTACAGCCAGTCCCGGGGCACACAGACAATCTGGGCGCTAAAGCCAGACCTGGGGCAGGCAGATGATCTGGGCGCTAAAGCCAGACCCGGGGCACGCAGACAATCTGGGCGCTACAGCCAGTCCCGGGGACACGCAGACGATCTGGGTGCTAAAGCCAGACCTGGGGCAGGCAGACGATCTGGGCGCTACAGCCAGTCCCGGGGACACGCAGACGATCTGGACGCTACAGCCAGTCCCGGGGCACACAGACAATCTGGGCGCTAAAGCCAGACCTGGGGCAGGCAGACGATCTGGGCGCTAAAGCCAGACCCGGGGCACGCAGACAATCTGGGCGCTACAGCCAGTCCCGGGGACACGCAGACGATCTGGGTGCTAAAGCCAGACCTGGGGCAGGCAGACGATCTGGGCGCTACAGCCAGTCCCGGGGACACGCAGACGATCTGGGCGCTAAAGCCAGACCTGGGGCAGGCAGACGATCTGGGCGCTACAGCCAGTCCCGGGAACACGCAGACGATCTGGGCGCTAAAGCCAGACCTGGGGCAGCCAGACGATCAGGGCGCTAAAGCCAGACCTGGGGCAGGCAGACGATCTGGGCGCTACAGCCAGTCCCGGGGACACGCAGACGATCTGGGCGCTACAGCCAGTCCCGGGGACACGCAGACGATCTGGGCGCTACAGCCAGTCCCGGGGACACGCAAACAATCTGGGCGCTAAAGCCAGTCCTGGGGCAGGCAGACAATCTGGGCGCTAAAGGCAGACCTGGGGCAAGCGAGCTGACCAGGACTGGCTGTAGCGTCCAGGTCCCAAAACATGGGGGGATTGTCCCCCCCCCAAAACAAGGGGGTGACAGGTCCCCCCCGTGCCCCCCCCCCCCAGAATGGGACCCACCCACCCATGCCCATGCCCATGCCAACCAAGATATCCAATCTAGGCTACCCCCACCTGCCCGCGTTTTTCTGATGTCAGTTCAGTTTGGTTCCAGTTTCAGCTGAGTTTATTGTCACGTGTACCGAGGTACAGTGAAAAAAAAGCCTTTATCGCGTGCTATCCAGTCAGCGGAAAGACAATACATGATTACTATCGAGCCGTCCACAGTGTACAGACACAGGATAATGGGAATAACGTTTAGTTGAAGGTAAAGCCAGCAAAGTCTGATCAAGGATAGTCCGAGGGTCACCAATGAGGTAGATAGTACACCAAAACTGCTCTCTGGTTGTGGTAGGATGGTTCAGTTGCCTGATAACAGCTGAGAGGAAACTTACCCTGAATCTGGAGGTGTGCGTTTTCACACTTCTGTACCTTTTGCTCGATGGGAGAGGGGAGATTATGCTGCTGGCCTTGCGGAGGCAGCGTGCCCTGTGTAGGAAGGAACTGCAGATGCTGGTTTACACCGAAGTTAGACACATAATGTTGGAGTAACTCAGCGGGACGGGCAGCATCTCTGGATGGAAGGAATGGGTGACGTTTCAGGTCGAGACGCTTCTTCAGACTGAGGTTCAATTGTCCTGTCATTGTGTCCCTGCAAAATCCTGCTTATTATCTCAACGTTCAATGTTGAGTTTGGTGTAGGTTAGAGATACCCAGTGTGGAAACAAGGCCTTCGGCCCACGTGGACCAACGAGCAGCATCTCTGTGTGGTATCTCAGCCGCACGGAGGCGGAGAGGAGAGCTCTTCAGCGCGTGGTCCACAGAGCGCAGAAGATCATTGGGACACCGCTACCAGCCTTGGAGGGCATCTACCACACGCGGTGCCTCAGGAAGGCCGTCAGCATCCATAAAGACTCCTCACACCCTTGTAATGGACTTCCGGCAGACGTTACAAGGACTTCTACGCCCGCACCTCCAGACTCAGGAACAGCTTCACCCCCAGAGCTATAGCGGCTCTGAACCGGCCCTGCTGAGTACCCCCCCCCCCCATGGACTGTCTCCCTCGGATGGTCACATCGCATCGACACATCTGCACTTTAGTCTGTTTTGACTGTTTTACTGTTCTAATGTCCTTTTTATAAACCTTATCCTCGGGGTATCTCTGTCTAAATCTAAATTTCATTAGTTGCTTAATTTGGAATGGAATGGAAAAATTTATTGTCATTCAGACCTTTCGGTCTGAACGAAATTCCGTTGCCTGCAGTCATACATATAGTAAATAACAAAACACCCAATAAACACATATTTAACATCCACCACAGTGAGTTCACCAGACACCTCCTCACTGTGATGGAAGGCAACAATCTTGTCTTTGTCTCTTCCCTTCTTGTTCTTCCTCTTCCTCTGCGCTGAGGCCTCCGATGTTGTGACCGCACCGGGTGATGTAAATAAGTCCCGCGGGTGAACCGCGCTCCGCGAGCGGGCCGGTTCAACTCCGCGGCCCGGGGCGGTCGAAGCTGCCGTAGCTGACGCCCCCCAGTCCAGCGGACGCAGCTGTTGCCGCGGGAGCTCCGGAAAAACAGGTCACCAACCCGTGACCCTGCGAGCTCCCGACGATGTCGTCCACTGGGCCCGCGGCCGAACCTCCGAAGTCGCTGCCGCCGCCACCGCCACCGGAGAGCCGCCACAGCTCCGAGTCGGGCCGACGGAACGCCGGAACGCCTGAACTCGCCACAGCCCCGAAGTCGGGCAGCCCCACGCCGGTAAGTCCGGAGCCTCGAGGTCGGTCGCAGTCGGAGGCTGTCAGCTCCGCCATTAGGCCTCAGCGCAGACGGAGACGGAGACGGGGGATACAACAAGAAAAGTCGCGTCCCCCCCCCCGAAATGGAAGAGACCAAAACGTTTCTCCCACCCCTCCCACACACATACACAACATAACAACTCCAATTAACTCACTCAAACAAGACAAGAAAACACCAAAAAAAAAGAACAACAGACGGACTGCAGGCGAGCCGCAGCTGCCAAGGCAGCGCCGCCATTCCCACAAGTTCTGACATCGGATGGAAGCTGCAAACCAAATCTCGTTGCACATATGTGCAATGACAATAAAATATATTATTATAATTATTATTATAATTATTATTATTATTAATGGCTGGAGATTTGAAGGGTATGGTTACGTTGTCAAATCCTTGGATATACAGTAGACGCAAGGGACTGCAGATAAAGTCGTGTGGTCAGACAGCATGGACGCAGGCCCTTCGGCCCAACTTGCCCATTCCGACCAAGATAGACAATGGACAATAGACAATAGGTGCAGGAGTAGGCCATTCAGCCCTTCGATCCAGCACCGCCATTCAATGTGATCATGGCTGATCATCCACAATCAGCACAATCACAATACCCCATCTACGCTAGTCCCACTTGCCCGCATTTGGCCGATACGTTGCATCATGGCTTGGTTCGGCAACTTGAGCGCCCAGGAGCGGAAAAGACCACAAAAAGTAGTAAACACTGCCCAGTCCATCATCGGCTCTGACCTCCCTTCCATCGAGGGGATTTATCGCAGTCGCTGCCTCAAAGAGGCTGGCAGCATCATCAAGGACCCACACCACCCTGGCCACACACTCATCTCCCCGCTACCTTCGGGTAGAAGGTACAGGAGCCTGAAGACTGCAACGTCCAGGTTCACAAACAGCTTCTTCCCCACAGCCATCGGGCTATTGAACTCCTCAAACAAAACTCTGAACATTAATAGCCCATTATCTATTTATTTGCACTTTATCTGTTTTATTTATTCATGTGTGTATATATTTATATAATGGTATATGGACGCACTGATCTGTTCTGGATTCATGCCTACAATGTTCTGTTGTGCTGAAACAAAGCTAGAATTTAATTGTCCTATCTGGGACACATGACAATAAACTCTCTTGAATCTTGAATCTTGAACTCTTGGTGTAACTCAGCGGGTCAGGCAGTATCTCTGGAGAAAATGGAGAGGTGACGTTTTGGGCCGAGACCCTTCCTCAGCCTCACTTTAAACCTTATTCACATTATCCCCTTTATTATGTAACTGTGGACTGTGGATGGCTCGATTGTAATCGTGTATTGTCTTTCCACTGGCTGGTTAGCACGCAACCAACGCTTTTCAATGTACACCTGACAATAAGCTAAACTCAAGGGTACACAAAATGCTGGAGAAACTCAGCGGGTGCAGCAGCATCTATGGAGCGAAGGAGATGGGAAACGTTACCTATCCCCTTCGCTCCATAGATGCTGCTGCACCCGCTGAGTTTCTCCAGCATTTTGTGTACCCTCGATTTTCCAGCATCTGCAATTCCTTCCTTAAAGCTAAAGTCAAACCCAACTCAACAAGCGTCAGATTTAAGTGTCTGAAGAAGGGTCCCGACCCGAAACATCCATGTTCTCCAGAGACGCTGCCTGATACGTTGAGTTACTCCAGCACTTTGTGTCCATCTTTTGTATAAACCAGCATCTGCAGTTCCTTTTAATCTCATTCCACTAAACCTTCCCTATCCAAATACTTGTCCAAATGTCTTTTAAATGTTGCCACAGTGTGTGCCTCAACCACCTCCTCTGTCAGCTCGTTCCATATATCCACCAGTCTCAGTGTAAAAACAATTTGCGCCTCAGGTCCCTATTAAATCTTTTCCCCCTCACCTTAAACATTAAACTTTAGACTTTGGAGATACCGTGCGGAAACACGACCTTCGACTCACAAAGTCCGCGCCGACCAGCGATCCATATGACGGGGTGGGTTTTCTCCTGGTGCTCCGGTTTCCTCCCACACTCCAAAGACGTACCGGTTTGCGGGCTAATTGGCTTCTGCAAAATTGTAAATTGTCCCTAGCGTGCAGGATAGAGCTGGTTGATCCCTGGTCAGCGCGGACTCGGTGGGCCGAAGGGCCTGTTTCCACGTTGCACCTCTAAAGTCAAAAATCTAAGAGGAAGATGAATGCAGGATATGGGCCAAATGCCGGCAAGTGGGTCAGACCAGCTGAGGAAGGCTGATGATTAGTACGGGTGTCAGGGGTTATGGAAAGAAGGCGGGAGAATGGGGTTGAGAGGGAAAGATAGAATAGTGGCATAGACTTGATGGGCCGAAAGGACTAATTCTGCTCCTAGAACGTATAAACTTATGAAGGCATCTCAGTTGGTATATTATGTACTATATAACGTACAGGGGCAGTCATTTGATGAAATAGAAATTACCACCAGGAATATTTACCACGTGCACCCTGAGAGGAGAGGATCCGAAACTGCCTCTGGTCAGTGTGTGGGAAGGAACTGCAGATGCTTACAACTGCGGTTGTAAACACTGCCCAGTCCATCATCGGCTCTGACCTCCCTAACATCGAGGGGATCTACCGCAGTCGCTGCCTCATAAAGGCTGGCAGCATCATCAAGGACCCACACCACTCTGCCCACACACTCATCTCCCCGCTGCCTTCAGGTAGAAGGTACAGGAGCCCGAAGACTGCAACAACCAGGTTCAGGAATAGCTACTTCCCCACAGCCATCAGGCTATTAAACTCAACTCAAACAAAACTCTGATCGTTAAATAGCCCATTACACTTTATCTGTTTATTTATGTATATATATATATATATATTTATATTCAATAGTGTATGGTCACACTGATGAGTTCTGTATTTATTCATGCCTGCTATATTCTGTTGTGCTGAAGCAAAGCTAGAATTTCATTGTCGTATCTGGGACACATGACAATAAACTCTCTTCAATCTTGAGATGGTGGTTTAAACCGAAGATAGACACAAAATGCTGGAGTAACTCAGCGGGACAGGCAGCATCTCTGGAGAGATGGAATGGGTGGACGTTTCGGGTCAAGCTGAAGAAGGGCCTCGACCCGAAACGCCGCCCATTCCTTCTCTCCAGTGATGCGGCCCCGTCCCGCTGAGTTACTCCGGCATTTTGTGTCCTCCTCTGGTAACTGTTCAAGAAGGAACTGCAGATGCTGGAAAACCGAAGGAGGACAAAAATGCTGGAGAAACTCAGCGGGTGCGGCAGCACCTATGGAGCGAAGGAAATAGGCAACGTTTCGGGCCGAAACGTTGCCTATTTCCTTCGCTCCATAGATGCTGCCGCACCCGCTGAGTTTCTCCAGCATTTTTGTCTACCTGCCTCTGGTGACTGATGGGCACTTTATCATCCGTTACTTCCTTGGGTCATTCAGGGAGGCGACAAAGGAAACTGCACTCTCGTATTGAGTCACTCGTCATTGTCAACTACTCGTGTGAAGTTCAACAGGGGTTAAGGCCATTTGGGACCGAGATGAGGAAAAACCTTTTCACCCAGAGAGTTGCGAATCTGTGGCATTCTCCTCCACAGAAGGCAGTGGAGGCCAATTCTTGCTATTGAGGGAGCGCAGCGTAGGTTCACCGGGTTAATTCCCGTGATGGCGGGACTGTCATATGATGAAAGAAATGATCGACTGGGCTTATATTCACTGGGATTTCGAAGGACGAGAGGGGATGTTATAGAAACATATAAAATTCTTAAGGGATTGGACAGGCTAGATGCAGGGAAAATGCTCCCAATGTTTGGGGAGTCGAGAACCAGGGGTCATAGTTTAGGAATCAGGGGTAGGCAATTTGGAACTGAGACGAGGAAAAACCTTTTCACCCAGAGAGTTGTGAATCTGTGGAATTATCTGCCACAGAAAGCAGTGGAGGCCAATTCACTGGATGTTTTCAAGAGAGCGCTAAATATAGCTCTTAGGGCTAACGGAATCAAGGGATATGGGGAAAAAGCAGGAACGGGGTGCTGATTTAGGATGATCAGCCATGATCATATTGAATGGCGGTGCTGGCTCGAATGGCCGAATGGTCTACTCCTGCACCTATTTCCTCTGTTTTTATATTTTTAACTGAGCATCATATGGACATAAGGTCATAAGTGAAAGGAGTGGAATTAGGCCATTCGGCCCATCAAATCTACTCTGGCACTCAATCATGGCTGATCTATCTCGCCCCCCATCCCCATTCTCCTACCTTCTCCTCATAACCCCTGACACCCGTACTAATCAAGAATCTATCTATCTCTGCCTTATAAATATCCACTGACTTGGCCTCCACAGCCTCCCTGGCAAAGAATTCACTGATTCACCACCCTCTTACTAAAGACATTATTCCTCATCTCCTTCCTGAAAGCACATCCTTTAATTCTGAGGCTATGACCTCAAGTCCTAGACTCTCCCACTGGTGGAAACATCCTCTCCACATCCACTCTATCCAAGCCTTTCTCTATTCTGCACGTTTTAATGAGGTCCCCCCCCTCATTCTTCTAAACTCCAGCGAGTACAGGCCCAGTGCCGACAAACGCTCATCATAGGTTAATCTACTCATTCCTGGGATCATTCTTGTAAACCTCCTCTGGACCCTCTCCAGAGCCGGCACATCATTCCTCAGATACGGTGCCCAAAATTAACCATATAACAAACCATATAACAATTACAGCACGGAAACAGGCCCTCTCAGCCCTTCCAGTCCGTGCCGACCATTTATTTTCTCCTGGTCCCATCTACCTGCACTCAGACCATACCCCTCCATTCCCTTCCCGTCCATATACCTATCCACTTTACTTTTAAATGTTAAAATCGATCCTGCCTCCACCACTTCTGCTGGAAGCTCATTCCACACAGCCACCACTCTCTGAGTAAAGAAGTTCCCCCTCATGTTACCCCTAAACTTCTGTCCCTTAATTCTCATGTCATGCCCTCTTGTTTGAATCTTCCCTACCCTCAATGGGAAAAGCTTATCCACGTCAACTCTGTCTATCCCTTTCATCATTTTAAAGACCTCAATCAAGTCCCCCCTTAACCTTCTGCGCTCCAAAGAATAAAGACCCAACTTGTTCAACCTTTCTCTGTAACTTAGTTGCTGGAACCCAGGCAACATTCTAGTAAATCTCCTCTGTACTCTCTCTATTTTGTTGACATCCTTCCTATAATTGGGCGACCAAAATTGTCGCCAATATTGCTCACAATATTCCCAAAACTAAACTAAGCTAAACATGACACACCCTGGTCATTCTTTTGTCTCCCTGCTCTGGTCCGGCAGAAGGTACAGAAGCTTGAAAGGGGAAGAATTTGTTCCTGAGTCTAGAGGTGAGCACTTTCAAGCTTCTGCACCTTCTGGAGTGGGGAGATGAAGGAGTGTTCTTGTTGGCTGCTTCCCCAAGGAAGGGCCGAGTGTAGATGGAGTCAATTGTGGGGAGTCTGGTCTGCGTGATGGACTGGGCTACTTTCTGGAATTTCTTGCAGCCTTGAATGAATGAATGAATGAATGAATGAATGAATACGTTTAAGAATGAATAAGTTTATTGGCCAAGTATTCACATACAAGGAATTTGCTTTGGTGCTCCGCCCGCACGTGACAACATTGTAAATAGCTCATTCTAAGCTTCCCCCCCCCCCCCCCAGTCTAGTTTCAGTCAAAAATCACTGTCATGCACTTGCGCATCTAAACTTTATTTTGACAAAACACAATTACAGTTCCCACTACCGTACCTAACCACCGCGGGTTCGATCCTCGTATCTGCCTGATCAAGTCCTCTAGGCCTCACTCAAGCAGAGAAGCAGTCCCAAGCGTTCTCCCAGAAGATCGACCCAGGTTCTCGTGGGAGCGGTCTTTTATAGGTCCCCGAACCTCAAGGGGCTGAACCACATGGGGGTGGTCTCTTAATAATCCAATTACAGATATCGATTAACCTCGTACATGACAGACATTTCCCTAACCCAATAACACAGTGACTAATACATTGTATTCAAACAGTGCTTCCCAAGGGAAATGAATATCGCAACATGTGCCCTGATATGCAAGGAAACCAGAGGGCTCAATACTTAATCCAATCAACATCCAGAAAAGTAAAGCTTTGCAACATTACTTACAATGTGTATGTCTGGTTTGCATTCATCCAATCCATTCTATGCATTTTGCACCTAATTGTCAGGATCTGCAGTTGTTCCCGTTCTCTTCCTGCAGCTCTAATCTAGGCTCTAGACAAACTGGCACCATTCTGCAGCCTGTTCCCTTTCTGCAGAAGGCACATTTAAGTTAACCAAATGGCCCAGCAGCCTTTACTCAATTTTAGTGTCCTGGCCTCTCCAATTTGGCCAGGATTAACAACATGTCATACAGTGACAGTTAGGAATGACACATAAAACATTAAACATTAATAATGAAACATTGTTGATTAAACATGTGAATTAAATAAAATACCAGAGCAAAAGGAGGCTACAGATTTTTGGTGGCCAGAGCTGTTCCCAAACCAGACTATGATGCATCCCCAATATTATGCTTTCTTTGGTGCATCTGTCCGTATCTAGAATTAAACGGTCATTGGATCTATGTCGGCCCTTTAGAAACGCATTTGGATAGATGTATGGATAGGAAGTGTTTGGGCCAAATACAGGCAAATGGGAACAGGCCCACTAAGCCATTCTGTTCGGAATGGACACGATGGGCCGAAGGGCCGGTGTCCTTGCTGCACAACTCAATGATTCTGCAAACACAATTCTGCAAAACACGATTTGTTCCGCTGATCTTTTCAATTGGGAAGATTGGCGTCTATTCTCAATCCTCAACAAATCGCAGCGCAGAGGCGTAGAAGACGATCTCTCACAGCAGGGAGTGATTCAGAGATAGGAAGGCATAATTGCATGTTTAATTTTAAGACTGTGCATCATTGTACTGTCTGGCGAGGTGCATTTCATTAGATCCAGTGAAGTTGACACATGCCTGCTGAAAGTCTCATCGGAAACGACTTTCGTGCCTTTAAAAATAAAAAATAAAAAAAATCCCCGGTTTGGGCTATAATAAAACTTTCATTTAAATCTCTCCTTATCAAGCCTTTCAGGAAAAGTCTCGTGACGCCTCAGATGTAATGACTTTCTGTGCCATTCAGAGGCTTCTACGAGGCAGAGGAACGGACACAATGAGATTAGCGGAGAGTTAATCAGATCTTGCTGGTGTCGGGGAGGAGATGATTGTTGTCCCGGACACCCAGGAGAACACACAAACCCATCACTTGTTGCCGCGTTCACTTTGATATCTTGCCGAATGTGCTTGACGTCGACCTGTCAAGGGCTCGTCCCTCAAGGCTCTGCTGATGGTTCTCATCTGTCAACAAAGTCGTTTTGCCTTTCATGGATCTTATAGAAACGTATAAAATCCTTAAAGGATTGGACAGGCCAGATGCAGGAAAAATGTTTCCGATGTTGGGGGGAGTCCGGTTTAAGAATAATGTGGGGGGGGGGGGGGGGGGGGTGGGGGAGTAGGCCATTTAGATAGGGGGCGCCGTCCTGTACGGTGTGGCTGCCCAGCCTGCAGCTGTATGTTTTTCACCCTTTTCTTGTTTTTTAGTGTGTTAAAGTGTTTTGTTTTTGGAGCCTATTCTTTTTTGTGTGGGGGTGAGGGGGGGGGGGGAAGGGGGAAACTGCTTTTCCTGGTCCCTACCTGGTCGGAGAGGCAGCTTTTCTCCGGGCTGCATCTTCGACCCGTCCTCGCGGCCTACCAGCGGGCCTGGAGCGGCGTTTCCTGAGCGGACCGCCCAGGACCTCGGCTTCGGCAGCGGCGGAGCGCTGGAGCGCCATCGCGGGGCGGAGCGGGCGATGCCTTGCCTGGGTCGCCGCGCTGGAACTCCGGTGAGCTGGGACCGCCGAGACGAACATCGCGGAGCCGCGGGTCTGTGGAGCGGCCGGCTGCGGGCGGCGGCGCTGAACTTCAACATTGAGAGCCAGTGGGGGAGCTCCATTCAGCGCGGCCTTGTCGGCTTCGGAAGCTGCGGACTCCAGTAGGAGGCGGCCGTTCCGGGTGTCCCAAGCCGCTGAGAGGGTTCTCCCGACGCCGGAGCACCGTCACCCAGCGAGAACGGCCTGGAACATCGGGCCTCCGTGAAGGCGACTGCGGAGGCCTCAATAGGCCTGACTATGGGTGGACATGGGTTGGGGACTGGACATTGTGCCTTCCCTCATAATGGGAACCATTGTGGGGGGATGTTTTTATGTTTAAATCTCTTTATTAGTGTTGTGTCTGTATTCTTTATTTTATGTGCTGCATGGCAAGTAACATTTCACTGCACCAATTGGTGTATGTGACAAATAAACTAACCTTGAACCTTGAACCTAGATGTCGGCGCCCTTTAGGTGGTGACTCTTTGCATATCTTGGCCGTGCAAAACTGCAATTTGCCACTTGTTTAGAAGGATGATAGGGGATCTTATAGAAACGTATAAAATTATAAAAGGACTAGACCAGCTAGATGCAGGAAAAATGTTCCCAATGTTGGGGGGGGTCCAGAACCAGGGGTCACAGTCTAAGAATAAAGGGGAGGCCATTTAAAACTGAGATGAGGAAAAACCTTTTTCACCCAGAGAGTTGTGAATCTGTGGAATTCTCTGCCACAGAAGGCAGTGGAGGCCGATTCACTGGACGTTTTCAAGAGATAATTAGATATAGCTCTTTTATTTTTTAATTTTTTTGTAAATCAAAACGGTTATTCAATTATTAAAAATAATATTTACAATACAATAAAACAAAACAGAACCCACCACCATGATACAAGACCAACGAATATACTAAATAAACTGCTATACAACTACGTTACAATCCTTGTCAAGGATGCATTCCACCCCCCGCGGTGCCCGGCGGTCCCGGAAATCCTCCAGGGTGCATTCCCTAACACAACCCGGGCATGGACGTATCACCGGAAAGCCCTCTTCTGCCTGGCACCGTGACTCTCGGATAGACAGGACGTTTTCAAGAGCAAGTTGTTAGATTTAACGCTTTGGGGGCTCACGGAACCAGGGGATATGGGGAGAAGGCAGGAACGGGGTACTAACTTTGGATGATCAGCCATGATCACATTGAATGGCGGTGCTGGCTCGAAGGGCCTAATGGCCTACTCCTGCACCTACCGTCTATGTTTCTATGTTTCTATGCTCGCAAGTTTGACGGTGAATGAGCCGAGGGATGCAGGAGTTCAGTCACGTAGTTCCCTGAGCGTGGCAGTACAGGTAGCATCTCCACAGATGGGCCGAATGGCCTACTCCTGCACCTATGTTTCTATGTTTCTATGACAAATGTCCATGAGTAAAAAAGGTCGCGAATTAGGTCGTGAAAGTGGGACAGGCCTTTAACTTTACCAAAACCAATTAACTTACAAACCCGCACGCCTTTGGAGTGTGGGTGTAACCACAGGACTCGTAGAAAAACACAACCCCCGATACCGGTACTAAACAAGATCTGCAATGTATGTCTAAAGTCCAAAGTCTGATTTGGTTTAGTTTAGTTTAGTTTAGAGCTACAGCGAGGAAACGGGCCACCTCAACCAGCGATCCGCCAACGCTAACACTATCCTACGCATACTAGGGTCCATTAACAATCATTACCAAGCCAATGAACCTACAAACCTGTACGTCTTTGGATTGTGGGAGGAAACCAGAGCTCCCGGAGAAATCCCACGCAGGTCACGGGGAGAACGTACAAACTCCATACAGACAAGCACCCGTAGTCGGGATCGAACCTGGCGCTGTAAGGCAGCAACTCTACCACTGCACCATTATGCCTGCAAGAAAAATGTCTGCCTATCATTTTGCCCTCAAATGCAAAGTCCAGTCAGTTAGTCAGGAGGGGATCTCTCGCCCTGCATTGTTTCTCCTCGCCATGGATGCGTAATCAATATGTAAGCTCATCCATCTCGCAAACAGGATACTAAGCTGCCGTTCCAGCATGCTGATCGGACCTGCCACTCACCTCCCCAAGTTCAGTTTAGTTTATTGTTACGTTTGAGGTTGGCTGAGGCATGTCTATCGATTACCTTCTTTCTAACCGAGTCCTCTTCAACGGCAGGAGAGTGGAAAATGTCATTAACTGCCTGCCGTCAACCATTCCCTCCATCGATCAGCTCCGTTCAGTTTTGTTTATTGTCACGTGCACCGAGGTACAGTGAAAAGCTTTTTGTTGCGTGCTAACCAGTCAGCAGAAAGACAATACATGATTACAATCGATCTATTTACAGTGTATAGATACATGATAAGGGAATAAAGTTTAGCGCAAGGTAAAGCCAGCAAAGTCCGATCAAGGATAGTCCGAGGGTCACCAATGAGGTAGATAGTAGTTCAGGACTGCTTGCGTCCATCGCAATGAGCAAACAAACTCCACACAGACAGCACTCTAGGTCAGGAATAAACCTTTTAAATCAACTTTCAGGGCTCCCGAGAGGCGCAGAGGTAGAGTTACTACCTCACGGCGCCAGAGAACCAGAGAAAGATCTTGACCTTTCCGTGTGTGGGTTTTCTCCGGTTGCTCCGGTTTCCAACGAGGCTGCAAGCTCCCCAAGGGATTTAGGAGTTTCGAGTTCCATGTTATTCCGTTTTCTCATCCACTCCCTGCTCACGAGGGGCAACATTACTGAGGCCAATTAAACTGCAGATACGCACGTCTTTGGGACGTGGAAGGAAACTGGAGCACACGGAGGGTGCCTCTTGGAAAGACGTGCGGGTTTAATAGCCTGATGGCTGTGGGGAAGAAGCTGTCCCTGAACCTGGTTGTAACAGATTTCAGGCTCCTGTACCTTCTGCCCGATGGTAGTGGAGAGATGAGTGCGTGGCAAGGATGGTGTGGGTCCTTGATGATGTTGGCTGCCTTCAGCGACTGCGATAGATCCCTTCGATGGGGAGGTCAGGGCCGATGATGGACTGGGCAGTGTTTACCACTTTCTGCATCCTTTTCTGCTCCTGTACGCTCAGGTTGCCGAACCAAGCCACGATGCAACCAGTCAGCAAGCTCTCTACTCTGCACCTGTAGAAGTTCAAGAGAGTCCTCTTTGACAGACCGACTCTCCTTAGTCTTCTCAGGAAGTAGAGGCTCTGATGTGCTTTCCTTAAGGGCCTGTCCTACCAGCATCCGACTCCATGCGATGAGCGCGATCAAACTAGAAACGGGGGCCGCGCGGAGGTCGGGTGATCCCCGTACAGGGCCGTTCCCACCAGTATGGGCCTGCATGCGGCAAGCGCGACCAAACCGGCAGCGAGGGCCGCGCGGAGGTCGGGTGAGTGGCGCAACGCGGCGCAAAGTGAGGCGAACTTGGAGCGGTCTTAAGGTAAGTTCGCCAGGACAGAGAGGGGCACACATAGAGGTTCACGGAGGCACGACGTCGAGGCGGTGTGTAATGCGTCGAGGCGACAGCGAGCCGACAAGCCGTTGCCGCGCGGAATTTTTGAACAGTCAGTTTTTCAGAGCCTCGTGCGATGTTGGGACGAACTCCGCACAATTCCGCACGGCTCCGGCGATCGAAGTGGGACCAGCCCCGCGACGCCGGACGTCTCAAGCGACCACGTTAGGTCGCGCTCATCGCATGGAGTTGCATGCTGGTGGGCAGGCCCTTTATAATTGCATCACTGTGCTGGGACCAGGAAAGATCTTTGGAAATGTGCATGCCCAGGAATTTGAAGTTCTTGACCCTTTCCACCATCGTCCCGTTGATGTAAATGGGATTGTGGGTCCCCATCCTACCCCTTCCAAAGTCCACAATCAGTTCCTTGGTTTTGCTGGTGTTGAGGGCCAGGTTGTTGTGCTGGCACCATATGGACAGTTGCTCGATCTCACTTATATACTCTGACTCATCCCCATCAGTGATTCGTCCCACAACAGTGGTGTCGTCGGCAAACTTGTCCTGCTCATGTACCTGTCGAACTGTTTCTGAAATGTTGGGATAGTCCCCGCTTCAACTACATCCTCCGGCAGCTTGTTCCATACGCCCACCACCCTTTGCGTGAAAAAGTTCTGTAAATTGTCCCTAGTGTGTGGGCTGCGAATGTTGGATAACATAGAACTAGTGTGAACGGGTGATCGATTGGCAGCATGGAGTCGGTGGGATGAAGGGCCTGTTGCCATCAGTATTTCTAAACTAAACTAATACCCAGGTCATTGGCACAGGAAGACAGTGGCTCTACCAGCTTTGCCCCTGCGCCAACCTTACAGAATTTGATTTGATTTGATTACTTGTCATTCGTACCTCAGAGAGGCTCGAACAAAACAGGTAGTCCCATCTACCTGTACTCAGACCATACCCCTCCATTTTCTTCCCGTCCATATACCTATCCACTTTACTTTTAAATGTTAAAATCGATCCTGCCTCCACCACTTCTGCAGGAAGATCATTCCACACAGCCACCACTCTCTGAGTAAAGAAATTCCCTCTCATGTTACCCCTAAACTTCTGTCCCTTAATTCTCATGTCATGCCCTCTTGTTTGAATCTTCCCTACCCTCAATGGGAAAAGCTTATCCATGTCAACTCTGTCTATCCCTTTCATCATTTTAAAGACCTCAATCAAGTCCCCCCTTAACCTTCTGCGCTCCAAAGAACAAAGACCCAACTTGTTCAACCTTTCTCTGTAACTTAGTTGCTGGAACCCAGGCAACATTCTAGTAAATCTACTCTGTACTCTCTCTATTTTGTTGACGTCCTTCCTATAATTAGGCGACCACAATTGTACACCAGGCGACCAAAATTGTACCCAGGGAAAACCCACACAGTACAAGACGTTCAGGTTTGCAGGCTAAAATGGCGCAGTGTAAGTTATTGTGAGGTTGGCCCAATCTATCCACAATTTGGGTTGTAGGTTGTGTAAGGAAGAACTGCAGATGCTGGATAAAATCGAAGGTAGACACAAAAAGCTGGAGTGATTCAGCAGGTGAGGTGGCGTCTATGGTGAGATGGAATGGGTGACGTTTCGGGTCGAGACCCTTCTTCAGACTGATGTCGGGGGATGGGGCGGAACAAAGATAGACTGTAGTCTTGAGACAATAGACGGTAGGACTAGTAAGGGAACTGGGGAGGGGGAGAGAAAGCAAGGGCTATCTGAAGTCAACGTTCATACCGCTGGGGCGTTAACTACCCAAGTGAAATATGAGGTGCTGTTCCTCCAATTTGCGTTGGGATAATTGGCTTTGGGGTAAAACTGTAAATTGTCCCTAGTGTGTGTAGGGTAGTGTTCGCGTGCGGGGATCGCTGGTCGGCACCGACTTAATGGGCCGAAGGACCTGCTTCCTCGCGGTATCTCCAAACTAATCTAAAAAAAAATTAAACTTTCAGGAAATACAGAGTTATACAAATAAGACAGCTGCATTGTAACTGTATTACAAGTTATTACACTTGGCTAATGTCCTTTGGCTATCGTATATTGAAATATTGATTACACTTCTTGTTTGATTAAATGATACAGCATGGAAACAGGCCCCTCGGCCCGCCGAGTCCAGGCCAACAATTGCTCACCCACTCACACTAGTTCCACGTGTCGGAAGGAACTGCAGATGCCAGTTTCCACCAAAGATTAAACACAAAAAGCTGGAGTAAGGCAGCGGGTCAGGCAGCATGCATGGAGAAAAGGAACAGGTGACGTTTCGGGTCGGGACCCTTCTTCAGACTGAGGGTCGGGGAAGAGGGAAACAAGAGACATGAAATGGTACATAGAGCACGCCAATGAACAATATGCAAAAGGACAGATCGAAGCCAGCAATGATGATCAAGGAAAGGTAGAGCCCACAATGGTCCATTGTTGGCTGTGGGGAAGGTGATACAGATTGTGAAACTCCAGCAGGACGACAGTGAAACCAGTAAGATGACCAGCATGGGCGAGGGACGGAGAGAGAGAGAGAGAGGGGGGAGGCAAGGGTTACTTGAAGTTAGAGAAATCAATATTCATACCGCTGGGTTGTAAGCTGCCCCAGGGAAATATCAGGTTCTAGTCGGATGTTATCCCGGTCTCTCATCCACTCCCTGCACACTAGGGACAATTTTACAGAGAAACATTAAACTATAGATCCGCACGCTTTTGGGATGTGGAAGAAAACCGGAGTGGTTAGAGGAAAGGCACGAGGTTAGAGGGATGCAATGTTGAGGCTCTAAGGTGCTGGTCAGGCAGCATTTGGAATATCGTGAGCAATTTTGGGCACCGTATCGGAGGAAGGATGTGCCGGCTCTGGAGAGGGTCCAGAGGAGGTTTACAAGAACGATCCCAGGAATGAGTGGGTTAACCTATGATGAGCATTTGACAGCACTTTGGGCCTGTATTCGCTGGAGTTTAGAAGAATGAGGGGGGGGGGGGATTACAGAATAGTGAAAGGCTTGGATAGAGTGGATGTGGAGAGGATGTTTCCACTAGTGGGAGAGTCTAGGATTAGAGGTCCCAGTCTCAGAATTAAAGGAGGTTCTTTTAGGAAGGATATGAGGAAGAATTTCTTTAGTCAGAGGGTGGTGAATCTGTGGAATTATTTGCCACAGAAGGTCGTGGAGGCCAAGTCAGTGGATATATTTAAGGCAGAGATAGATAGACTCTTGATTAGTACGGGTGTCAGAGGTTATGGGGAGAAGGCAGGAGAATGGGGTCAGGACGAGTTGGATGATCAGCCACGATCATATTGGATGGTGGTGCAGGCTCGAAGGGCAAAATGGCCCACTCCTGCACTGATTTTCTATGTTTCTAGGAGGGAGAAATAGACCAGTCATGAATGGGTCGAATGGCCTAATTCTGTTCCTTTCACTTATTGTCAGAACTGAACGAGGAGGATGCAGGCTCAGACACAGGGCAGATCCGTATTCAGAGTTTAGTCGGTCCAAGTCGGTACGCAGGTAAACAACCACAGAGGCAACTATAATCTACGAGCAGGCAAAAACAGTGGTCGAAAAACAGGCAATGGTTGAGTTCACAAAGTCACAATATTTCTAGAGCTGAGAGGAGGTGATACCAAGTAGCATACGCAACTAACTGGCAATGAGAACTAACACACAAAGAGCTTAAATACAGACTTAACAGGGGATAACGAGACACAGGTGAAAGACATCAGGGTGGGGCCAACAATCACATGAGGGTAAACGGCCTGACAGGAAATGGGACCTGAAACAAGAGGAGATGTGAGACACCAAAATAAAACAAGAATGCAAACTCTAATACTAAAAACCAATAAGAACAGAAACTGGATCAAACGCGAGACCTGACACTTATGATCTAAAGGGCCTGTCCTACCAGCATCCGACTCCATGCGATGAGCGCGATCAAACTAGAAGCGGGGGCTGCGCGGAGGTCGGGTGATCCCTGTACAGGGCCGTTCCCACCAGCATGTGCCTGCATGCGGCAAGCGCGGAGGTCGGGTGAGTGGCGCAACGCGGCGCAAAGTGAGGCGAACCTGGAGCGAAGTCTAAGGTAAGTTCGCCAGGACAGAGAGGGGCACACAGAGAGGGGCACAGAGGCGCACACACACAGAGGGCCATGGAGCCACACACAGAGAGGGTCACGGAGGCAGCGTGACTTGGCAGCGATTGTTCCAGACCCCCGCGTCCATCGCATCACTGGCCGGTGGAGACGGGAGGATGGGGGCCATTTTCCCACGCAAGCCATTATTTGACTTTTCGACAGAGCGGCATTCGGTTAGACAAAAGTGCTGGAGAAACTCAGCGGGTGCAGCAGCATCTATGGAGCGAAGGAAATAGGCAACATTTCGGGACGAAACGTTGCCTATTTCCTTCGCTCCATAGATGCTGCCGCACCCGCTGAGTTTCTCCAGCATTTTTGTCTACCTTCGATTTTCCAGCATCTGCAGTTCTTTCTTAAACGCATTCGGTTAGTTGTAAATGGTACAGACAAGCAGGCGACGCAGCCTTTCGGTTTGGTGGCGTTTCGCCAGAGCGGCTATGCGGTGCGTTTGCTTTTATGCGACGCAGCCTTTCGGTCCGTTGGCGTTTCGACTTTGTTTCCATTCGGCTATGTGGCTTCGACATCTTTGCATCGGATTCTCGTCCTTCGACTCCGAGTCCGCACACGCATTTATCGACCATGAAAGAGATAACAGCGGTAATGTTTCTGCACCTCAGCCTTCACAGGTGACCCTGCTTGTAAACACATAATACTTGATCCCAGGACACAGTGATGCCGCAATGGTTAAATTACAGTAGTTTAGTTTAGTTTAGTTTAGTGACACAGCGTGGAAACGGGACCTTCGGCCCACCAAGTCCGTGCCGACCAGCGACCATCCCGCACGCTAACACTATCCTACACACACAAGGGACAATTTACAATTTTTGCCGAAGCCAATTGACCTCCAAACCTGGACGTCTTTGGAGTGCGGGAGGAAACCGGAGCTCCCGGAGAAAATCCACTCAGGTCACGGGGGGGGGGAAACGTACAGACAAACTCCGTGTGGACAGGATCGAACCCGGGTCTCTGACGCTGTAAGACATGGGCCGGCAACCTACGGCCCCCTGGGCCGAATGCGGCCCGTAACCCAAAATCATCCGGCCCGCAGGCGGATTATTTTTTCCCGTAATCATCCGGACCGCCGGGCGCCCTGAGCAGCGGCCGAGCTCTGGCCGTACCGCATCCTGCGCAAAGCTGCTGGCATGGCCGCGCACCTTCTGCGAACGCGTTTAAGAAAGATCTGCAGATGCTGGAAAAATTGAAGGTAGACAAAAATGGTGGAGAAACTCAGCGGGGGAGACATGCGAGGATTGCGCGAGGCTGCCTCACCCGCTGAGTTTTTCCTTCTGTGAACACGGTGATTTGAGGGCAGGATGGGGGCGGGATCCCTGTGTACACGTGATAGACGTGGCCCGCCATCTGCTCGCAGACATGCGTCCCGGCCCCTGTGCGGATCAAGGTTGCCGACCCCTGTTCGTGAGGCGACAACTCCACTGCTACGCCGCCATGCCGCACTTAAACCAAACGCTGCTCCCTTTATCCTGCATCAGTACAGACAAGCACCTGCAGTCAGGATTGAACCCAGGGCACCGGCGCTGGAAGGCAGTAACTCTACCGCTGCGCCACCGTGCTGCACTCTTCTCCAGTATGCCTCAGCAGCTTAAACGCGGGCACAGAAGGGGTGGGCTTCTTCCTATTGTGAAGGCACATCAGAAACCTGGATGTGTGCTGCACTTAATATTTTGCCCATTAATTTAAATAGGCTTAGGAACAACAAAAGGCCCCAGTCTCTGGCAGCTGAAGCCTCCCACGGGCAGAGCGGAATCACCACGCTGCTTTCCCAATGCCTAATTATTTGTTCCCTGCGGTCACTTTTATTGAAGGCAGTCACAATAGACAAATGTGGCATAAATATCCCCTGCTGGCGATGTTCTATTGAACGTATCCTGGTTACAGAATGGAATTAAAGATAACACATCGGATGTACCCAGCCCGAACACAAACATCTAACTGAAGGCCCTTCGGCCCATCAGAACTATGCTATCACTTTGAAACAACATTTTGCTTTACCAAAGAGCGGCACTGTGGCGCAGCGGTAGAGCTGTTGACTCCCGGCGCCAGCGGCCTGGGTTCAATCCTGACTTCGGGTGCTGTTTGTACCTTCTCCCTGTGACCAAGTCTGTGGAATTCTCTGCCTCAGAGGGCGGTGGAGGCAGGTTCTCTGGATGCTTTCAAGAGAGAGCTACATAGGGCTCTTCAAAATAGCGGAGTCAGGGGATACGGGGAGAAGGCAGAAACGGGGTACTGATTGGGGATGATCAGCCGTGATCACACTGAATGGCGGTGCTGGCTTGAAGGGCCAAATGGCCTACTCCTGCACCTATTGTCTATTGTCTATTGTCTATTGTCTATTGACCACGTGGCTTTGATCCTGACCGTGGGTGCTGTTTCCATGGAGTTTGCTCGTTCTCTCTGTGACCCCGTGGGTTTTCTCCGTAATTGTCCATAAATTGTCCACTAGCGTGTCGGATCGAGCGAGTGTACGGGGATCGCTGGTCGGCGCCGGGTTAGTGGGCCATGGGGCCTGTTTCCACGCTGTACCTCTAATGTCTTAAATCTAACGCCATTTGCAAACCATGTTCCAGATTCTACCCACCGTCTGGATAAACACAGAAACATGGACAATAGGTGCAGGTGTAGGCCATTCAGCCCATCGAGCCAGCACTGCCATTCAACATGATCATGTTAAGGGCTTGGACACGCTAGAGGCAGGAAGCATGTTCCCGATGTTGGGGGAGTCCAGAACCAGGGGCCACAGTTTAAGAATAAGCCATTTAGAATGGAGACGAGGAACACTTTTTCTCACAGAGAGTTGTGAGTCTGTGGAATTCTCTGCCTCAGAGAGCGGTGGAGGCAGGTTCGCTGGGTGCTTTCAAGAGAGAACTAGATAGGGCTCTTAAAAATAGCGGAGTCAGGGGATATGGGGAGAAGGTAGGAACGGGGTACTGATTGGGGATGATCAGCCATGATCACATTGAATGGCGGTGCTGGCTCGAAGGGCCAAATGGCCTACTCCTGCACCTGTTGCCTATTGTCTATTGGCTGATTATCCCCAATCAACAACCCGTGCTTGCCTTCTCCCCATATCCCTTGATTCCGCTAGCCCCTAGAGCTCTATCTAACTCCAGTCATTGACTCTCTCCACCGCTGTCGTTGATGAAGATAGGTCCTGGATCCTTGGATTTCCCTTTCTGGAGTCAACAATCAGCTCCTGGGTCTTGTTGGCAATGAGAGAAAGATTCCGACATCCTCCAATCAGACTTTCAATCTCCCTCCTGTGACTCCTCATTGCCTGCAATTTGTCCGTCAACGCCGGTATCGTCAGCAAAATTAAAGATGGCATTGGACTGTGTCTCCTTGGTTCTTGGTTACTTGGTCCTCCAAAATATTCCAACTGGAATTTAAACTGGAGGTGGTGAAGGGAGGGGTTTAGCCCGAGAGGGTTATTGGGAAGAAAGTGCCACTTTAAATTTAGTTGCATCTGGCTGGGCAACCGTGGCTTGGTGGAGATTATTCCATGCTTTAATAGTGCGTGGAAAGAACGAATTGCTGTACACATCTGTCTTTGAGGCTGGGACCACAAATTGGATCGAATGCCCTCGTCTGCTCCTAATTGGTTTGGGGTTGGTGTAGGTCTTGTGATCTATGTCTAGCTGACCATTTAACATTTTGTAAAAAAACAGGTCAAACGGTGAGCTTCACGTCTGTCTTGGAGAGGCTTCCACCCCGCCCAGAGAATTCAGAAGTTTGGTCCGACTGCACAACCATAGAGGTACATGGAGAGAGTAGAGATGGGATAGACGCAAAATGCTGGAGTGGCTCAGCGGGACAGGCAGCATCCCTGGAGAGCAGCAACGAGCGACGTTTCAGGTCGGGAAGTGGGGTCTCGACCCGAAACGTCACACATTCCACCTCTCCAGAGACGCTGCCTGTCCCGCTGAGTTACTCCAGCATTTTGTGTCTATCTTCGGTTTTAACCCAGCATCTGCAGTTCCTTCCTACACGTCCATACCCGCTGTACAATAGGAGTATAGTAGCTGCAACAGTCGTGGGATTGCTCTTCCTTTGATCCTTACAATCATGATTACCATGTCTTATCTTTGTAAGTGCAGTTGTTTGTCTTAGAAACAGTGATCGAGTGGAGAAGAAAAGGTCACATGTAGTATAAATCTCCAGAGTTTTCAAGCAGCCTCATGCACCTGCAGGGATATTTATTTAATTCAGAACATAAGTTAATATGAAAAGGAAGGCAGTGACTTTGGTGCTTACATAGATCATGTAGAGTCTTCTTATGCCTCCTTCGGTCGTGGCTGACCATGGGTGTCTCCAGGGTTGGAGGACGCCCGTGCGTGACTTTGTTTAACGTGGGGAGACTGGTGCACAGACGGCCACCCCATGGTCCTTGACAGATCTGGGGTCAGGATCCAGTGGCATGGAGTCCAAGACGACCGAGGACCCTTTTCTGCTGCAGCCTTCATCCATCTGCCTTCCCAGCCGTTGTGACGCTCCACTAAGGTCAGCCATCGTCCTCCGCCGGTTCCACCGTTGAGGTCATGGTTGGATCGCTCTTTGTCAGAGACCTCCTCCCCCTCGACCTTACCGCCACGGGTGGCCCCGCCAGGAGCGTAGCTCCAGACGGCATCGCTCTCAGGATCTCAGGTCCACACAAGCTTCTCCACCACGACAAGGTGACAATCCACGGAGATTTAGAGTATCGTTCCCACATTTAGAGTTTTGCCTTCAGTTTAGGTCGCCATGTTATTGGAACGATGTTGTCAATCTTGAAATGATTCAAAGATTTAACAAAGATGTTGCCAGGACTCGTGTGACTGAGCTATTGAGAGAGATTAGTTTAGTTTAGATTTACAGCGCGGAAATTTACAGCCCACCGAGTCCACTCCGACCGGCGATTATCTACCTCAGAAGGCAGTGGAGGCCAATTCACTGGATGCTTTCAAGAAAGAGTTAGATAGGGCTCTTAACGATAGCGGAGTCAGGGGATATGGGGAGAAGGCAGGAACAGGGTACTGATTGTGGATGATCAGCCATGATCACATTGAATGGCGGTGCTGGCTCGAAGGGCCGAATGGCCTACTCCTGCACCTATTGTCTATTGGCTATTGATCCCTGCGCACTCAAACTATCCGGCAGGCTAGGGGCAATTTACAATTCACAGAAGCCAATTAAACTACAAACCTGTACGTCTTTGGAGTGTGGGAGGAAACCGGAGAGCCCGAAGAAAACCGACACGGATCACGGGGAGAACGTGCAAACTCCTCACAGATAGCACCTGTAGTCAGGATCAAACCCGGGTCTCCGGCGCTGTAAGGCAGCAGCCACTGCGTCAATGTATCGTCCACGGTCGAGAGGTTGGGACTTTATTACTTGGAGCGTAGGAGGATGAGGGGAGATCTTATGGAGGTGCACAAAATCGTGAGAGTAATAGATCGGGTAGATGCACAGAGTCTTGTGCCCAGAGTAGGGGAATCGAGGACCAGAGGGCATGGGTTTAAGATGAGGGGGGGGCAAAAGATTTAATGAAAACCTTTTTATACAATAGGTGGTGGGTGTATGGAACGAGCTGCTGTAGGAGGTAGTTGAGGCAGGTACTATGGCGATGTTTAAGAAAGATTTTGATAGATACAGACATAGGACAGGTTTAGATGGGTATGGGCCAAATGCAGGCAGGTGGGTCTAGTGTAGATGGTGCATGTTGGTCAGTGTGGGCAAGTTGGGTGATGGGCCCGTTTCCACGCTGTATCACTCTACGACTGAAAGAAATTACAGACAGATACACTGTAGATGCAGCCCTGTCATAAGTTCATAAGTTCATTAGTAATAGGAGCAGAATTAGTCCATTCGGTCCATCAAGTCTACTCCACCGTTCTATCATCTATCTCTCCTGCCTTCTCCCTGTAACCCCTGACACCCGTACTAATCAAGAATCTATCTACCTCTGTTTTAATAATATCCATTGAATTTGGCCTCCATGGCCTCTGTGGCAAAGAATTCCACAAATTCACCATCCTCTGACTAAAGAAATTCCTCTTCATCTCCATTTCTAACGGAATGTCCTTCAATTCTGAGGCTGTGCCCTCTAGTCCTAGACTCTCCCACTAATGGAAACATCTTCTCCACATCCACTCTATCCAGGCCTTTCACTATTCGGTGAGTTTCAGTCCACCAGGGGTGCCTGATGATGGCAGCCTCTGCCTACGGTCTCTGGTTTTTCATCTTTTTGGTATTTTTAGTCTGTTTAAAAAGTATGTTTTTGGAGCTTTCTATGTCTTTCTACCTGGGGGCGGTGGGGAGGGGAAGGGGGAAACCGTTTCTCAGTCACTCCCTGGTGAGGATGCGACTATTCTCCGAGTCACGTCATCGCCCCCCCCCCCCCCCCCCCTTGCGGCATACCGTCTGGATTGGGGCGGCGTTTCCTGCCGGAGACAGGCCACAGCTTCAGCGGCGGCGCAGCACTGATTTGCCGTTGCGGAGCGGGCGATGCCTTACCAGGGATCGCCACGCTGAAGCTCCTAAGTGTTGGGCCTGCCAACTTTAACACGGTGGAGCTGTGGTTCGCGGAGCTTCCAGCTGTGGGTGGCGCTGACTTTAACATCGCGGAGCCCGTTGCCAAGGGCCACCAGCGTTGGATCTCCGCCCAGCTCGGCCTGTGGACTTCGGAAGCCGCAGCCTCCGGTAGGAAGCGGCCGATTTGGAAACTTCAAACGCGGAGAATGTTCTCCCGTTCCGAAGTCGGAGTGGCGATCATCCCGGCGAGAGGGCCTGAACATCGGGCTGCCCGTAGCGGCGACTGCGGAGGGCTCGAGAGGCCCCGACCACGGGTGGACAAAGAGGAAGAGGACTGAACCTTATTGCCTTCCCTCACAGTGGGAAACGTTGATTCCGCTGTGTGGGGATGTTCATGTTAAACTCTATCGTGTGTTGTGATCGTTTTATTTGTATGGCTGTATGGTCACTCGGATCTCGCTGTACCAATTGGTGCATGTGACAATAAATGCAAACTTGCAAACTTGTAAACTTCAATGAGGTTCCCCCTCATCCTTTTAAACTCCAGCGAGTACAGGCCCAGTGCCATCAAACACTCATCAGATATTAACCCACTCATTCCTGGGATCATTCTTGTAAACCTCCTCTGGACCCTCTCAGAGCCAGCACATCCTTCCTCAGACATGGGGCCCACAATTGCTCACAGTTACTCCAAATGTGGCCTGACCAGCGCCTTATAGAGCCTCAACATTACACCCTTTTTTTGTATTCCAGTCCTCTTGAAATAAATGCAAGGATTCGACTTGCAGGTTAACATTTGGGAATCCTGCACCAGCTCTCCCAAGTCCCTTTGCATCTCGAATTTCTGAATTCTCTCTCCATTTAAAAAACAGTCCACACCTTTATTCCAACTACCAAAATATGAATGACTCCACATTTTGCTGCACTACCTGGTCGTGTCCTAAAAACCTGTGCGGACCAACTGGCTGGAGTTTTTTTGGACATTTTCAACCTGTCACTTCTGAGGTCTGAGGTTCCCACCTGCTTCAAAAGGGCATCAATTATACCGGTGCCCAAGAAGAGCAAGGTGACGTGCCTCAATGACTATCGACCTGTGGCACTAACGCCTGTGGTGATGAAGTGCTTCGAGAGGTTGATCATGGCGCAAATCAACTCCTACCTCGACAAAAACCTGGACCCACTGCAGTTCGCTTACCGCCACAACAGATCAACGGTGGACGCGATCTCGCTGGCCCTCCACTCCGCTCAGGACCACTTGGACAACAAAAACTCATATGTCAGGCTGTTATTCATTGACTACAGCTCGGCATTTAACACAATCATCCCCTCCAAGCTGGTTACCAAACTCGCAGAACTGGGTCTCTGCGCATCCCTCTGCAATTGGATCCTCGACTTCCTCATTCACAGACCACAGTCTGTTCGTATTGGTGGAAATGTGTCAGACTCGATAACAATCAGCACAGGAGCACCTCAAGGCTGCGTGCTCAGCCCCCTGCTGTACTCACTCTATACTCATGACTGCGTAGCCGGTCATAGTGCGAACTCCATCATCATGTTCGCTGACGACACCACTGTTGTGGGACGTATCACTGATGGGGATGAGTCAGAGTATAGAAGAGAGATCGAGTAACTGTCCATATGGTGCCAGCACAACAACCTGGCCCTCAACACCAGCAAAACCAAGGAACTGATTGTGGACTTTGGAAGGAGTAGGATGGGGACCCACAGTCCTGTTTATATCAACGGGTCGATGGTTGAAAGGGTCAAGAGCTTCAAATTCCTGAGCGTGCACATCTGTGAAGATCTTTCCTGGTCCGAGAACACAGATGCAATTATTAAGAAAGCTCATCAGCGCCTCTACTTCCTGAGAAGATTGCGGATAGTTGGTCTGTCAAGGAGGACTCTCTCTAACTTCTACAGGTGCACAGTAGAGAGCTTGCTGGAGTTTAGAAGGATGAGGGGTTATCTTATGGAAACATATAAAATTATAAAAGGACTGGACAAGCTAGATGCAGGAAAAATGTTCCCAATGTTGGACGAGTCCAGAACCAGGGGCCACAGTCTTAGAATAAAGGGGAGGTTATTTAAGACTGAGCTGAGAAAAAACTTTTTACCCAGAGATTTGTGAATTTATGGAATTCCTTGCCACAGAGGGTAGTGGAGGCCAAGTCACTGGATGGATTTAAGAGAGAGTTAGATAGAGCTCTAGGGGCTGGTGGAGTCAAGGGATATACGGAGAAGGCAGGCACGGGTTATTGATTGGGGACGATCAGCCTTGATCACAACGAATGGCGGTGCTGGCTCGAAGGGCCGAATTGCCTCCTCCTGCACCTATTTTCTATGTGTCTATGTTTCTAAGTAGGTCGGGGCGTTTTTCTAGCATGATGAAAAATGTCCATGAGTAAAAAAGGGTGTGAATTAGGTCGTGAAAGTGGAACAGGCCCTTTAGTGTGCGGGGATCAGTGGTCGGCACGGACCCGGTGGGCCGAAGGGCCTGTTTCTGCGCCGTATCTCTAAACTGAACATCAGATGTGGTGTGTGTGTGAGGCAGTGTTACAAGCCAGTGCACTACCGGAACAGCACTTCACAACTTAACCGTCCGGCTGCACTGTCATCCGTTGTCTGCCTCGGGCTCCTCAACACGTTGCATTTTCATGTCGCGGGAAAGCATTTAATTAAAGGCAGACTTTCCTTTCATGTTCGTGCTTGTGAAGTTCTGCTCCAACAGCTGTGCAGCCCCAGCTGTTTATAAATCCCCATGGAAATACTCCTGCCAGGTTACAGTGGTGACATTGTCACTCACCCAGGCTCATTGCAATGCAGAAGATCGACGCAAAGCGCTGGAGGAACTCAGCGACTCAGGCAGCATCTCTGGAGACAATGGGTGACATTACGGGTTGGCGCCCTTCTTCAGAAGACGTTGCCTGACCTGCTGAGTAAAGGGCCTATCCCACTTTCACGGCCTAATTCACAACCTTTTTCACTCGTGGACATTTTGCATCAGGCTAGAAAAACGCCCCGGCCTACTTGATGCCACAAGTACCTACGAGTCTGCTACGACCTACCTACGACCTCCTATGACCTCCTACGACCTCGTGACGACCATGCTGCGAGTATGAGTCAGGGGCAAACTCGGCAGAAGTCGTGAATTAGGTCGTGAAAGTGGGACAAGACCTTAACTCCAGCACTTTCTGTCTTGTTCAGTATATGCCAGCATCTGCAGTTCCTTCCTACACTTATGGCAGTGCAGGTTTAGTTCAGTTAGGTTTATTGTCACCTGTACTGAGGTACGGTGAAAAGCTTTTCTGCTGCGTGCTATCCAGCCAGCGGAAAGATGATTTCAATTGAGCAGTCCACATTATGCAGATGCAGGACAAACTACCGCCCAGAAATACTCGGGGACCAAGGATCTAGTGGGAGGGAGGAACTGAAGGAGATTCACATTGGTCAGGAAATGGTGTTGGGTAAACTGTTGGGACTGAAGGCAGATAAATCCCCAGGGCCTGATGGTCTGCACCCCAGAGTTCTCAAGGAGGTGCCCCTAGAAATCGTGGATGCATTGGTGATCATTTTCCAATTTTTTTCTCGACTCTGGACCAGTTCCTGTGGACTGGAGGGTAGCCAATGTAACCCCACTTTTTAAGTAAGGAGGGAGAGAGAAAACAGGAAATTATAGACCAGTTAAGGGCCTGTCCCACCAGCGTGCAACTCCATGCGGTGAGCGCGACCAAACTGGAAGGGGGGGCCGCGCGGAGGTCGGGTGATCCCCGTACAGGGCCGGTCCCACCAGCATGCGACTCCATGCGGTGAGCCCGACCAAACCGGCAGCGGGGGCCGCACGGAGGTCGGGCCAGTGGCACGAAGTGGCGCGAAGTTGGAGCGAAGTCCGCTGTAAGTTCGCTATGACAGAGAGTGACACGCAGAGAGAGGGCCACGGAGGCACACACAGAGAGGGCCACCGAGCCACACACAGAGAGGGTCACAGAGGCACCTACAGAGAGGGTCATGGAGGCACGACATCGGGGCGGTGTGTAATGCGTCGAGGCGACTGCGGGCCGACAGGCCGTTGCCGCGCTGAATTTTTGAACATAGTCAGTTTTTCGGAGCCCCGCGCAATGTCGGGACGAACTCCGCACGGCTCCGGCGATCGAAGTGGGACTGGCCCCGCGAGGCCGGACGGCTCAAGCGACCACGTTAGGTCACGCTCACCGCATGGAGTCGCATGCTGGTGGGACAGGCCCTTTAGCCTTACATCGGTGGTGGGGAAGATGCTTGAGTCGATCATCATAATCATAATCTTACTTTATCAGCCAAGTGCATTTTGCAACATACGAGGAATTTCATTTGCCAAACAGTCATATCCACCACAGTGACTCCTCCACATTCCTCACTGTGATGCAAGGTGAAAAATAAGTTCAATTTCTTCCCTTCTTTGCCCCCCTGCGGTCGGAGACCTCGAACCTTCCGTTGACGGGACGATCTTGGCTCCCGTAGCTGGCGGTCGAGCCCTCCACGTCGGGGCGATCAAGCCCCCGAATCAGGGGGATCTCAGCTCCCCCGTGCTGGGCGATCAGACCCCGGGGTCGGGGCTTGTCGAACCCCCTGCGACTTGTGGATGATCAGCCGTGATCATATTGAATGCTGGTGCAGGGCTCGAAGGGCCGAATGGCCTACTCCTGCACCTATTGTCTACTATCATCAGTCTCGACCCGAGACTGCGAGCTCCTCGATGGTGAAATCCGCAGACCGCGGTTGGAGCGTTGATCCCAGACAAGGGATCGGCTCCGATGGTAAGTCCATGGCTCCATGGTGGGGCTCAAAGTCAGTCCCGAGCGAAGGCCGCCCGCTCCACGATGTTCGGCCGCAGAGCGACCGGAGATACAATCACATCTCCGGCAAGGTAGGAGATTGATACAAGCTTCCCCCGACCCCCTTCCCCGCCCCCACATAAAACAAACCAGAGAACATTAACACATACTTTTTAAAACACACTAAAAATAACAAAAAAAGACAGAAAGACAGACAGACTGTTGGCGAGGCTGCCATCGCTGATGGCGCCACCTGCTGGAATATATTAAAGAAGTTATAGCAGCGCATTTGGAAAACTGTGACGGGATCAGTCAAAGTCAGCGTGGATTCATGAAGGGGAAATCATGCTTGACTAATCTGGAATTTTTTGAGGATGCGACAAGTAGAATGGATATGGGAGAGCCAGTGGATGTGGTGTATATGGACTTACAAAAAGCCTTTGACAAGGTCCCACACAAGAGATTAGTGTGCAAAATTAGAGCACAAGGTGTTGGTGGTAGGGTATTGTTATCGATAGAGAACTGGTTGGCATTCAGGAAGCAAAGAGTAGGAATTAACGGATCCTTTTCAGAATGGCAGGCAGTGACCAGTGGGGTGCCGCAAGGCTCGGTGCTGGGACCCCAGTTGTTTATAATATATATTAACGATTTAGATGAAGGCATCTCCAGGTTTGCGGATGACACAAAACTGGGCGGCAGTATGAGCTGTGAGGAGGATGCGATGAGGCTGCAGGGTGACTTGGATAGGTTGGGTGAGTGGGCAGAAGCATGACAGGTGCAGTATAATGTGGATAAATGTGAGGTTATCCACTTTGGTGGCAAGAACAAGAAGGCAGGTTATTATCTCAATGGTGTCGGATTAGGAAAAGGGGAGGTGCAACGAGACCTGAGTGTCCTTGTACATCAGTCACTGAAGGTAAGCATGCAGGTACAGCAGGCAGTGAAGAAAGCAAATGGCATGTTGGCCTTGAGTGGAATCTGTGGAATTCTCTGCCACAGAAGGCCGTGGAGGCCAATTCACTGGATATATTCAAGAGTGAGTTAGATATAGCTCTTGGGAATCAAGGGATATGGAGAGAAGGCAGGAACGGGGTACTAATTTTGGATGATCAGTCATGATCATATAGAATGGTGGTGCTGGCTCAAAAGGGCCGAATGGCCTACTCCTGCAGCCACTTTCTATGTTTCTATGTTTCCATGATAAAGGTAATAATGTTTAGGGCAAGATACAGTCCAGTAAAGTCCAATTAAAGACAGTCTGAGGGTCTCCAATGCTGTGAACACCAGAGTGGATGAAGCTCAGGACTGCTCGCTAGTTGGTGATAGGATGGTTCAGTTGCCTGAAGAAACCAAAGGCTGTGGAGGCCAAGTCAATGGATGTTTCTAAGGCAGAGATAGATAGATTCTTGATTAGTACGGGTTTCAGGGGTTATGGGGAGAAGGCGGCCCATCGGGTCCGCGCCGACCAGCGATCCCCACACACTAACACTGTCCTACACACACTACCCACATTTTTTCATTTACCAAGCCAATTGACCCACAAACCTGTACGTCTTTGGAGTGTGGGAGGAAATCGAAGATCTCGGAGAAAACCGACGCAGTTTATACAGGAAGAACGTACAGACAAGCACCCGTAGTCGGGATCTCCGACGCTGCATTCGCTGTAAGGTAGCACTCTACCACTGCGCCACCGTGACCGCCCAAAATCAGCCATGATTGAATGGCGGAGTAGACGATGGGCCGAATGGGCTAATTCTGCTCCTATCACTTATGAACCTATGAAGAACAATGAAGTGGGGGACATTTTTCACACAGAGGGTGGTGGGTGAACGGAACGAGCTGTCAGAGATGCAGTTGATGCAAGTATTATAACAACATTTTAAAGCCATTTGGACAGATACATGGGTAGGAAAGTTTGCAATGGGACATGGGTTGAACTCGAGCAGGTGGGACTAGATAGAAGGGACTTCTCGGTCAACATGGGCAAGTAGGGCCAAAGGGTCTGTTTCCAGGCTATATGACTCTGTGACTATTGCTACCAGTACCAAGGGTCATGGCGACTTTAAGAGGAAGGTTAAAATGGATCCTCATCAGTTAGAGTTTGCACATCGGGGAAATAACACCGTCGAGCGGGGACTTGCAGGAGTCCAGCCAAAAACTAAGCTGACGCAAGTTGTGTGTTGTAATCGGTAAGATACAGCTCCCTAATTCTCAAATGGGCACGGGTGTTGCCCAACCCTAAATAACCCCTAAAGGGCCTGTCCCACTTAGAAACATATAAACATAGAGAAATAGGTGCAGGAGTAGGCCATTCGGCCCTTCGAGCCAGCACCGCCATTCAATGTGATCATGGCTGATCATCCAACTCAGTATCCCGTACCTGCCTTCTCTCCATACCCCCTGATCCCTTTAGCCACAAGTGCCACATCTAACGCCCTCTTAAATATAGCCAATGAACTGGCCTCAACTACCTTCTGTGGCAGAGAATTCCAGAGACCCACCACTCTCCGTGTAAAGAATGTTTTCCTCATCTCGGTCCTAAAGGAATTCCCCCTGATCCTTAGACTGTGACCCCTTGTTCTGGACTCCCCCAACATCGGGAACAATCTTCCAGCATCTAGCTTGTCCAACCCCTTAAGAATTTTGTAAGTTTCTATAAGATTCCCCCTCAATCTTCTAAATTCCAGCGAGTACAAGCCGAGTCTATCCAATCTTTCCTCATATGAAAGTCCTGACATCCCAGGACTTGGCCATCATTTACGTGACAGGCCGGTAGTGAATGACGTGCGACGGTCGCGCGCGTCATCATGCGTCCGCAAAGCCGTCTGGAGCGCGTGACGCCATTTGAAGATAGACACAAAATGCTGGAGTAACTCAGCGGGACCGGCAGCATCTCTGGAGAGAAGGAATGGACGATGTTTCGGGTCGAGACTCTTCTTCAGTCTGATGAAGGGTCTTGACCAGAAACATCATCCATTGCTTCTCTCCATAGATGCTGCCGTTCCCGCTGAGTTACTCCAGCATTTTGCATCTATCTCCAATCGTCTTGGCCCCGCTCTGGGAGGAGGAGTGGGGGCGGATCCGGATCCGCAACGGCCGTGAGCCCCAGGCCGAGCTCAGCGATCGTTTGCCCGCTTCTGCTGCTGTTGGAGGTGAGACGTTGCGTCGCGCCACGGTCTTGGGCCTGTCCCACTTTGGCCGTCAGTTACGCGACGGGCCGTTGGCGCGTGAAGATTTAGTGAAGGGCGAAGTCCACGCTCCTCCACGCCACTCCACACTCCTCCTTGCGCCCGTCCCGCGCTACCCACACGCTAGCAGGTCGCGTAAATGGCGCGCGAATGACAGCCAAGTGGGACAGGCCGTTAAGGTTCAACCCCGTGACCCGCGCCTCCCACACCGAGACACCTAACTCCTTCCTGCAAAGCCGAGGGTTCGCTCTGCCAGGGGCCTACCACCAGATGCCGCCACAACAGGCGGGATAACCATGGCACCCAGCCAGCATGCAGTGCGCTTTTTGAGAGGAGACTAAAGAGTCAAGTGGTAAGGGATAAAATAAGTGAGAAGCCCAACAAAAATGCTCTGGCATCATCGAATTGAAATGAATTGAATGTCTCTGTTTGTCATTCTAAAAACAGGTTTGAAACGACATTCCGTTACCATGCAGTCCAAACAGTAGAAAAAGCAACAAAACAGCCAATTAACACAATTTAACGCAAACATCCACCACAGCGACTCTCCTCCAGGCACCTCCTCACCGTGACGGAAGGTAAAAAATATAGTTTTACCGTGCTTCTTCCGTAAGTTTTGGAAGTGGCGGCGCTGCTTGGCAGCTGCGGCTCACCTGCAGAGCGTCTGTTTTTTATTTTATTTTTGTCTTCGTGTCTGTTTTTAGTGATTATTTTGGTTTATTAGGCTGTGTGTGTGTGTGTGTGTGTGTGTGTGTGTGTGTGTGTGTGTGTGTGTGTGTGGGTGTGTGGGTGTGTGGGTGTGTGGGTGTGTGGGTGTGTGTGTGTGTGTGTGTGTATGTGTGTGTGTGTGGGGGGGGGGAGAAACAGGGTTTTAGTCTCTCCCTTCGGGGGGATGCGACTTTTCTTGTCGTGTCCCCCGTCACCGTCTCTGTCTGTGCTGAGGCCCCAATGGCGGGGCTGGCGGCCTTCCAGCTTCCAGCAGCGGCGACCTGGCTTTCGGGGCTGCGGTGCTCCAGCGGCGACCTGGCTTTCGGGGCTGCGGTGCTCCAGCGGCGGCCTGGCTTTCGGGGCTGCGGTGCTCCAGCGACGTTCCAGCGGCGGCCTGGCTTTCGGGGCTGCGGTGCTCCAGAGTTCCAGCGGCGACCTGTCTTTCGGGGCTGCGGTGCTCCAGCGTTCCGGCGGCGGGCCCTGTGGCGGTGTTCCGGCGTTCCGGCGACGGCGGTGGCGGCGGCCCGGTTTCGGAGGCTCGGCCCGCGGGCCTGGTGGACGGCAGCATCGGAGGCCTGGATCTCCTCAGCACAGAGGGAGAACAAGGAGGGGAAGAAGACAGAGACTCTAAGACTTTGCCTTCCACCACAGTGAGGAGGTGTTTGGTGAACTCACTGTGGTGGATGTTAAATTTGTGTTTATTGGGTGGTTTTGTTACTTTTAATATATGTATGACTGCAGGCATGAAATTTCGTTCAGACCGAAAGGTCTGAATGACAATAAAGGTAATTCAATTCAATTCAATTCAATTCCCCCCACGGTCAGGCAGTCAGACTGCTGCGTCGAGGCGATCGAGGCTCCCGATGTTGAAGCCCCCCCGCCTCCGGGGCGATGGAAGATCCCGCAGCCGATTTTAAAGTTTTGTCTTTTAACTTTTGTCTCTGTCCCCTCCATATCTCCATCTTTTCTTTTCTTATTTCTTTCCTTTTGTCCTGCACTTCTTTGGCAGCTTAGAGGTCTTTTTTCCTGCCCTTTTGTATTTAACTTTTTTTTCCTTCATTCTTCTTTTCTCTCTTCTTTCTTTGTTATCCCTTTAATCGTTTTTATTTTTTAAATTAGGTTGTAAGGTTAAAAATGATGCTGTACAATAATTGCATAACTGTTTTGTCGATCGTCTTATCCTTGTACAATTGCTTGTTATAAAAATTTTTTTTTTTTTTTTTAAATAATAATAACTCGTGTCTCTATAGTAACAATCGGCAAGTTTCCTAATACGCAACGTGATGTTGTACAGGGACCATGAATTAGCCATTCATCCATGATTTTCCAGCTCTATTGTTGGGGATTTTCAATGGATTGCCTGAATGGAGGATAAACCTTACCATATCTAACAAATGCAGCACGATAAAGGGTCGTGCTTTAGCAGGTCTTAAATTTGGAAGGTAATATCATCAAATTCCCCTTTTTGGAATTACCTTGTATGCTCGGTTGGTCGCCAACTTTATTTCTCTCCCATTATAGAAGGACAAAGCTGGAGATTGCCTGAGGGAGATAGATACTGCAGGTTCCACTGTAGACTGGTGATTGGGAGCGGGATAATGGACGTTAATTAAGACGCCCGGCATTTTCGTGGGAAGCAGATAATAAGTAGAACCATAAACTAATAGAATGTTTCTGACTATAATTAAATTTATCCCAGTGCTTCTGCTCTCTGGGGTTGAACAGAATTAGAGGGTAACTAGACTAAATGGGACCCGTTGGGTCCTGTTCCCAAACGCAATATTCCACCGCTTATCCTTAACCTCCAACTGCGCTGGCGGGTTCCACTGATCTTGCCCTTCCCCCACTCCCCCCCATTGCCCTTCCCCCCCGCTCCCACTTCCCCCCCCCCTTCCACCCTCCCCCATCCCCCCTCCCCATCCCCACTCTCTCCCCCCCCCCTCCTGACGTTCCCATAGTGGTGCCACTGATCCACCCCCTCTTCCCCTCACCACCCCCCCACTGCTCACCTTGCCATTCCCCCCATCACACTTCCTCCACCCCCCGCCCTTCCCCCCACCCCCCTTCCCCCCTCCTTCCCCTCTTCCCCCTTACCTTCCCTTCCCCCCTCTCTCCCCTCCTTCTCCCCCTCCCCTTCGCCCTTCCTCCACTCCCCGCCCTCCCCCCAACCCCCTTTCCCCCTCCTTCCCCTCTTCCCCCCTACCATCCCTTCCTCCTTCCTCCCTTCCCCCCTCTCTCCCCTCCTTCTCCCCCTCCCCTTCGCCCTTCCTCCACTCCCCGCCCTCCCCCCCAACCCCCTTTCCCCCTCCTTCCCCTCTTCCCCCCTACCATCCCTTCCTCCTTCCTCCCCCCCTCTCTCCCCTCCTTCTCCCCCTCCCCCTCGCCCTTCCTCCACTCCCCGCCCTCCCCCCCAACCACCTTTCCCCCTCCTTCCCCTCTTCCCCCCTACCATCCCTTCCTCCTTCCTCCCTTCCCCCCTCTCTCCCCTCCTTCTCCCCCCCCCCTCGCCCTTCCTCCACCCCCCGCCCTTCCCCCCCCACCCCTCCCTTCCCCCCTTCTCCCCCTCCCCCCTCTCTCCCCTCCTTCTCCCCCTCTCCCTCCTTCCTCCCCCCCATCCCCCCTCTCCTCTCCCTCTCACCCCTCCCCCCTCCCCGCTCCCTCGCCCCCCCCCCCCCGACGTGGCTAATCTTTGTGTAAAAAACATTACCTCTCAGGCTCCGATGAAATTCGCTCTCACCCCCCCTCACCTTAAACCTACGTCCGCTGGTTCCCGATGCCCCTGCTCTGAGCGAGAGACTCTGTGCCTCTTCCCGAACTATTCCTGACATTGACTCAGGAACACCAACAGCCCGTGCTGGGATTTTTCCACCGATGTAAATTCTCATCACTTCTCATTACTGCTTGGCATACGATTGTAATAGCCCTGTCCCACGGTACGAGTTCATTCCAAGAGCTCTCCCGAGTTAAAAAAAAATCAAACACGTGGTAAGCACGGAGAATGAACGTAGCGGGTACGTCGGAGCTCGTACGTGTCTTAGCGCTAGCGGCAGGTACTCGGGAAGACTCGCTAACGGCAGGTAAGTTCGGGAAGATTTTTCAACATGTTCAAAAATGTGCACGAGAGCTCCGAGTACCGACGAGCGGCCATTACCGTAAATCTCCGAGTTCAAATCGGGGCAAACTCGGGGAGAGCTCTTGGAATGAACTCGTACCGTGGGATTTTAGATTCCCGATGGTCACGGCGTAAATCAGCAGAACTCGGCACAAAATTCATCCCCACATTCTGATTATTTACCAGTGTGCTCTGTTGCTCCTCAAGGGCAATCTCTCTCTTGCTCCAATAACTCACCGTGGCCGAGATGCAACGGATGGCTTGTGCTTGCACCAGCCTCCCTCGTTCACCCACATGTCTAACCAAAGCCATTATCAAGACATGGAGCACCAAGTAAAAGTCTTAAAATGTCCGCAGCACTTTTTATACGTGCGCGTTTAGTCGACTTGCACTTTCTATACTCTCTACTTTCACCCTGTACACTAAAGCCCCTGTCCCACTCTCCCGAATTATTCACAAATTCTCCCCTTGATTCAAACTCTCTAGAATTTAGGAGATTGAGGGGGGATCTTATAGAAACTTACAAAATTCTTAAGGGGTTGGACAGGCTAGATACAGGAAGATTGTTCCCGATGTTGGGGAGGTCCAGGACAAGGGGTCACAGCTTAAGGATAAGGGGGAAATCCTTTAGGACCGAGATGAGAAGGACGTTTTTCACACAGAGAGTGGTGGGTCTCTGGAACTCTCTGCCACAGAGCGTAGTTGAGGCCAGTTCATTGGCTATATTTAAGAGGGAGTTAGATGTGGCCCTTGTGGCTAACGGGATCAGAGGGTATGGAGAGAAGGCAGGTACGGGATACTGAGTTGGTTGATCAGCCATGATCATATAGAATGGCGGTGCAGGCTCGAAGGGCCGAATGGCCTACTCCTGCACCTAATTTCTATGTTTCTAATTTTCTAAACATGGAGTATTACAGTAATAGCCAGCCGTAGGTAGTCGGGGCTATATTTTTTACTTGTGGACATTTTTCAACATGCTGAAAAAACGTCCCGACTTACCTGATCCCCCGAGTATCTACAGCTGGCATTACGAGCTGCTACGACATATCTACGGATTCACTACGGACATTCCCCAATTTTGAATCAAGGGGATAACTCGGGAAAGTGGGACAGGGGCTCAACACTATCCTGCACGCACACACGATACAATCTACAGAAGGCAATTAAACATGCACGTCTTTGGAGTCACAGAGTCATAGAGTGACACAGCGTGGAAACAGACCCTTCGGCCCCACTTGCCCACATGTCCCAACTACACTAGTCCCACCTGCCCGCATTTGCTCCATATCACTCCAAACCTGTCCTATCCATGTACCTGTCTAACTGTTTCTTAAATGTTGGGATAGTCCCAGCCTCAACTACCTCCTCTGGCAGCTTGCTCCATACACCCACCACTCTTTGGGTGAAAAACGTACCCTTTGGCGACTCGAGACAATCGGGTATAACAATGTTCTTTATTTTTAAACATGAAATAAAGCGATTACCCAAAGGATGTACGAATCGCTTCGGGGTCACCAGTTAGGCAAGTCGAGACAGTCGGGTATAACAATGTTCTTTATTTAACCATATAACCATATAACCATTACAGCACGGAAACAGGCCCTCTCGGCCCTTCCAGTCCGTGCCAACCATTTATTTTCCCCTAGTCCCATCTACCTGCACTCAGACCATACCCCTCCATTCCCTTCCCGTCCATATACCTATCCATTTTACTTTTAAATGTTAAAATCGATCCTGCCTCCACCACTTCTGCTGGAAGCTCATTCCACACAGCCACCACTCTCTGAGTAAAGAAGTTCCCCCTCATGTTACCCCTAAACTTCTGTCCCTTAATTCTCATGCCATGCCCTCTTGTTTGAATCTTCCCTACCCTCAATGGGAAAAGCTTATCCACGTCAACTCTGTCTATCCCTTTCATCATTTTAAAGACCTCAATCAAGTCCCCCCTTAACCTTCTGCGCTCCGAAGAATAAAGACCTAACTTGTTCAACCTTTCTCTATAACTTAGTTGCTGGAACCCAGGCAACATTCTAGTAAATCTCCTCTGTACTCTCTCTATTTTGTTGACATCCTTCCTATAATTAGGCGACCAAAGGTTGGTTGGTTTGGTTAGGTTGGTCAACCAGGGAAACATCAGGCCTTCGTGGTCAGATCAAGATCCCTCCACTTACAACAACTGGGACTAGAAGATGGCGCCAAACTGTCGACCCTATACTCGGTCTCTGTGTGCCACTCCTGTACACTTGTACTGTATCTGAGATGCTTATCTAAGATGTATCTAAGTGCTTATACGTAGTGATACTTGTACTGAACTGTACACAAGATGAATTGCACTGTACCAGGTACCAAACACCAGGTAGATGAGATCAGTTTAGCTTGGCATCGAGTTCAGCACAAACATTGTGGGCTGAAGGGCCCTTTCCTGTGTTGGATTGATCAAAGCCCGGGCAGATGTGTGTAGGCTGACCAGTCTGAAGAAAGCTCCTGACCCAAATCGCAAGGGAGTGCAGCGTAGGTTTACAAGGTTAATTCCCGGGATGGCGGGACTGTCGCATGCTGAGAGATTGGAGCAGCTGGGCTTGTGCACTCTGGAGTTTAGAAGGATGAGAGGGGATCTCATTGGAATCCAGAACCACAGTTTAAGAATAAGGTGTAAGCCATTTAGAACGGAGACGAGGAAACACTTTTTCTCACAGAGAGTTGTGAGTCTGTGGGATTCTCTGCCTCAGAGGGTGGTGGAGGCAGGTTCTTTGCATGCTTTCAAGAGAGAGCTAGATAGGGCTCTTAAAAATCGCTGAGCCAGGGGATATGGGGAGAAAGCAGGAACAGGGTACTGATTGGGGATGATCAGCCATGATCACATTGAATGGCGGTGCTGGCTCGAAGGGCCGAATGGCCTACTCCTGCACCTATTGTCGGTTGAATGTTGTCTGTTGTCTGCAACAATAAGTGTTTAATTTCGTATAGTTTCGAGACACAGCGCGGAAACAGGCCCTTCAGCCCTCTGGGTCCGCGCCGACTACCGATCCCCACATACTAACACTATCCTACACACACACACACACACACACTAGGGACAATTTTTACATTTACCGAACCAATTAACCTACGAACCTGCACGTCTTTGGAGCGTGGGAGGAAACCGAAGATCTCGGGGATAACCCACGCAGGTCACGGAGAGAATGTACAAAATCCGTACAGACAGCGCCCGTGGTCGGGATAGAACGTGGGTCTCTGGCGCTGCAAGCGCGGTAAGGCAGCAACTCTACCGCTGCGCCACTGTGCCACCCTGTTCTCCAGGGATGCTGCCTGAGCCGCTGAGTTACTCCAGCATTTTGTGTCTCATCGCACTTTACAAACCCCTCTGATGCTGAGCGACATTTGCAAAGCATTAAATATTTAAGATATTTAAACGTTATTTAAATCTGTCTACACAAAAAAAAACAACAAAATGAATTCATAACTAGAAAGTCATAGTGAGGTATTAAAACAGGAAAGTGTGGGGAGATTCAGATCCTACGTTAGATTTGACTGCTGGCCAGTGCCTGAAAATAAGCATGCAGGTACAGCATGCAATGATGAATGCAAATGGCATGTTGGCCTTCATAACAAGAGGAGTTGAGTATAGGAGCAAAGAGGTCCTTCTTCAGTTGCACAAGGCCCCAGTGAGACCACACCTGGAGTATTGTGTGCAGTTTTGGTCCCCTAATTTGAGGAAGGACATTCTTGCTATTGAGGGAGTGCAGCGTAGGTTCACGAGGTTAATTCCCAGGATGGCGGGACTGTCATATGCTGGGAGAATGGAGCGGCTGGGCTTGTACACTCTGGAGTTCAGAAGGATGAGAGGGCATCTTATTGAAACATATAAGATTATTAAGGGTTAGGACATGTAGAGGCAGGAAACATGTTCTCGACGTTGAAGGAGTCCAGAACCAGGGGCCACAGTTTAAGAATAAGGGGTAAGCCATTTGGTACGGAGATGAAGAAATACTTTTTCACACAAAACCGGGAGCTCTGGTTTCCTCCCATACTCCAAAGACATACCTACAGGTTTGTAGGTTCATCGGCTTAGTATGATTGAAAATCGACCCTTGTGTGCGTAGGATAGTGTTAGCGTTTGGGAATTGCTAGTCGAGGTGGACTCGGTGGGCCGAAAATCCTGTTTCCTCACTGTATCTCCGAACTAAACTAAACTAAATCAGACTTTGGACTTTAGACTTACATCGCGGACTTTGTTTAGTACTGGTATCAGAGGTTATGGGGAGAGGGCAGGAGAATGGGGCTGAGAGGAAGAGATGGATCAGCCAGGGACGATGGACCAAGTGGCCTAATTCTGCTCCTAGAACTTATGAAAAGAGGCCCTTCAGCTCACCGAGTCCGCGCCGACCAGCGATCACCCCGTGCATTAGCACTATCCTACGCACAAGAGACATTTTACAAATTTGCCAAAGCCAATGTGCCTACGAACTTTGGAGCGTGGAATGAAACCGGAGCACCCGGAGAAAACCCACGCGGTCGCAACATGGAGAACGTACAAACTCCGTACAGGCAGCACCTCTTACTTCAGGATCGAACCAGTGTCTCTGCAGCAGTAAGACAGCAACTCTACCGCAGCACCACTCTGCCACGCCTAATTATCAGGCTTCTTAGGCTATTAGGTTTTTAGGACTTGCTATTAAAAAATTGTGAAATGTCCCTACTGTGTAGGATGGTGCTAGCGTACGGGGTGATGGCTGGTGGTCGGCACGGACACGGTGGGCCGAAGGGCCTGTTTCCGCGCTGGATCTCCAAAGTGTATCCCAGAGCTAAATTGAAAGAAAGTCAGCGGGCGTTTAGAAATTGCACAGCAAGTCACTTGGCCTTTGATAGTTCACAGAGTGGGGGAACGCAGACATTTCAGACGGTGAAACACTCACTGCTCGAAGCGTTAGGTCCATATTTTTTTTTTCTTTCAGATACAGAGCTTGACATTTTGCAAGTCCTTTCTTTGCCATTCTTCTAAAGCAAGCATGCAGAAGGGAGACCACCTCGCCTCAGCGGGCGTCTATAAAAGGTGATATCTTTCCTCGTTCATTGTGTGCGGTATGCGGGGGGGGGGGGGGGAGGAGAGGCTTTGTGCGATCTACATCGGTCAAAGTGTCTGATTTCTTTCCACGTAAAGGGCATGTCCCACTTGGCGACTGCCGGTGTCACATCAGTGTCGCCAAAAGATTTTGAACATTTCAAAATCCAGCGGCGATACAAAAAAAATGTTGCGACACTTGAAAAAACCACGGCGCGTCATACGTCGTCAAGCCGCGTCACGCCGCGTCATACGTCATCACGCCCCGTCACGCCCCGTATTTTTTGGTGACCTGATACGTCAGTCAATTATGCCGGCAACCACCGAAAAAATCCCAAGTGGGACAGGCTCTTAAGTCCAGACTGTTTGGGGGTTACACAAAAAGCTGGAGAAACTCAGCGGCTGCAGCAGCATCTAAGGAGCGAAGGAGATAGGCCCAGAATGTTTTATTTTCACATGTCCCAGCTGGAACTTATCTGAAGAAGGGTCTCGACCCGAAACGTCGCCTATCTCCTTCGCTCCTTAGATGCTGCTGCACTCGCTGAGTTTCTCCAGCTTTTTGTGTAACCCTGGAACTTATTCTTTATACTTTGGAGCCTTATTCTTTGGTCTTTATTCTTCGGAGCGCAAAGGTTAAGGGGGGACTTGATTGAGGTCTTTAAAATGATGAAAGGGATAGACAGAGTTTACGTGGATAAGCTTTTCCCATTGAGGGTAGGAAAGATTCAAACAAGAGGGCATGACATGAGAATTAAGGGACAGAAGTTTAGGGGTAACATGAGGGGGAACTTCTTTACTCAGAGAGTGGTGGCTGTGTGGAATGAGCTTCCAGCAGAAGTGGTGGAGGCAGGATCGATTTTAACATTTAAAAGTAAAAGTAGGTATATGGACGGGAAGGGAATGGAGGGGTATCGTCTGAGTGCAGGTAGATGGGACTAGGGGAAAATAAATGGTCGGCGCGGACTGGAAGGGCCGAGAAGGCCTGTTTCCGTGCTGTAATTGTTATATGGTTATATGTTATAAGGAACAATGGCATTCTTACTTGCAGCAGCACAACAGAATATGTGAACATAGTACACTGTAAACAATATAATAAACGAGGGAGGAAAAAAAGCTCAGTATATATTCAGTGTGTATATACAGTATACACACGCACACATACATACACACAAAAAACAAACGATAATGGTGCAATAATAACAATAATAGTCCATGTAGATCAGAGTTTATTTGTAGTGAGGTTGTAGTGCTTAATAGCCAAATGGCTGTAGGGAAGAAGCTGTTCCACATTACACCTGCCCTTAACTCTTTGCACTGGCTCCCTGTGTGCAAAAGGATTAAAATTCTGCTACTGGCCTACAAAGCACTGAATGGTCTGGGTCCAAAATACATCTCTGACCTACTTGTTGTATATGAGGCACCTAGACTCCTCAGGTCTTCGGGGACAGGTTTACTCTGTGTTCCCAGGGTCAGAACTAAAAAGGCTGAAGCGGCGTTCAGTTTCTATGCTCCACACCTGTGGAACAAGCTCCCTGAACACCTGAGGTGTGCACAGACTGTAAGCTCATTTAAATCAGGCCTAAAAACACTGTTGTTTACAGTAGCTTTTTCATAACCCAACATGCAGGTAATCTTAACCTTCTAATCTTAACCCTTTTATGTGCTTTTAAAATCGCTTTAATATTTTAGGGACTTTGTTTTACTATACACGCAATTGTCTTATTGGCTATTTTGTTGTCCTGTGTTGTATTGTGGTTCTACAATGTTTTTTAAACTCTGTTATTCTCTTGTTTCTTTTGCAAAGCCCTACGAATTGCAGCTTGTACGAACGGTGCTATATAAATAAACTTGCCTTGCCTCGCCTCAACCTGGACGTAAGACATTCAATTGGTGACATTCTACTGAAACCAGAGATCGGAGAAAAAGGATATCAAAAGTGCAATCTTTACCCAGCAACGTTTCTGTGTTTTTTATATGAAATATATATATGTGCCTCATATTTTGCTTGGGAAGCCCACACCCCAGCGGTATGAACATTGACTTCTCTAACTTCAAGTAGCCCTTGCTTTCCATTTTTCTCCATCCCTCCCCCTTCCCACTTCCCCCACCCAGTCTGACTGCCTCCAACTATTAAACTTCTCTCTGTTTTGTTGTTAGCATCTCCCAGCTAACAATGCCCTATTCTACATTCTCCTTGATCTCTGCCCCCTTTGTCCCGTTTTCACACCTAACACTTCCTTATCTATATGTCTCCCTCACCAGAAACCTTGGCGTAGTTATGGACTCGGATGTGAATTTTAACAGCCATATAAAGACCATTACCAAATCTGCCTACTACCATCTAAAAAACATTGCAAGAATCAAGGGATTTCTGTCCAAAGAAGACACTGAAAAACTTGTTCATGCATATATCTTCAGCAGGTTAGATTATTGTAATGGTATCTTTACAGGTCTCAGGAAAAAATCAATTAAACAACTGCAGCTTATCCAGAATGCCGCTGCCAGAGTCTTAACCAACACCAAGAAAATGGACCACATTACACCTGTCCTTAAATCTTTGCACTGGCTCCCTGTGTGTAAAAGGATTAAAATTCTGCTACTGGCCTACAAGGCACTGAATGGTCTGGGTCCAAAATACATCTCTGACCTACTTGTTGTATATGAGGCACCTAGACTCCTCAGGTCTTCAGGGACAGGTTTACTCTGTGTTCCCAGGGTCAGAACTAAAAAGGCTGAAGCAGCGTTCAGTTTCTATGCTCCACACCTGTGGAACAAGCTTCCTGAACACCTGAGGTGTGCACAGACTGTAACCACATTTAAATCAGGCCTAAAAACACTGTTGTTTACTGTAGCTTTTCCATAACCCAACATGCAGGTAATCTTAATCTTCTAATCTTAACCCTTTTATGTGCTTTTAAAATCGCTTTAATATTTTAGTGATTTTGTTTTACTATACACGCAATTGTCTTATTGGCTATTTTGTTGTCCTGTGTTGTATTGTGGTTCTGCAATGTTTTTTAAACTATGTTATTCTCTTGTTTCTTTTGTAAAGCACTATGAATTGCAGCTTGTATGAATGGTGCTATATAAATAAACTTGCCTTGCCTTGCCTTGCCTCACCACTGACTTGAAGTCTGAAGAAGGGTCTCGACCCGAAACGTCACCCATTCCTTCTCTCCAGTGATGCTGCCTGTCCCACTGAGTCACTCCAGCATTTTGTTAAGGGCTTGGACACGCTAGAGGCAAGAAACATGTTCCCGATGTTGGGGGAGTCCAGAACCAGGGGCCACAGTTTAAGAATAAGGAGTAAGCCATTTAGAACGGAGACGAGGAAACACTTTTTCTCACAGAGAGTGGTGAGTCTGCGGAATTCTCTGCCTCAGAGGGCGGTGGAGGTAGGTTCTCTGGATGCTTTCAAGAGAGAGCAAGATAGGCCTCTTAAAGATAGCGGAGTCAGTGGATATGGGGAGAAGGCAGGAACGGGGTACTGATTGGGGATGATCAGCCATGATCACATTGAATGGCGGTGCTGGCTCGAAGGGCCAAATGGCCTACTCCTGCCCCTATTGTCTGTTGTCTATTGTCTATTGTCGATTGTCATTTTGTGTCTATCTTCAGTTTCAACCAGCATGTGCAGTTCCTTCCAACACAATATTTCTTGACCATTGAGTTCAATGGGCATTCAAGGTCATCGCAACATAAATCTGACTTGTGCTAAAACAGTGCAATGAAGTTCTCTCCTCGTCAGTAATACCGTCTTCTTTCACTCACGCATTGCACGGGGGCGCAGCGGTAGAGTTGCTGCCTCACGGCGCTTGTAGCGCCAGAGACCCGGGTTCGATCCCGACTAAGGCTGCTTGGCTGCACGGAGTTTGCACGCTCTCCCCGTGACCGCGTGGGTCTTCTCCGAGATTTTCCGTTTCCTCCCAAAGGCGTACAGCTTTATAGGTTAATTGGGTTGGTGCAAGTGAAAACCTTCCCAAGTGTGTGCAGGACAGTGTGAGTGCGCGGCGATCGATGGTCGGTGCGGATTCGGCGGGGCGCGGTGCCTGTTTCCGTGCCGTGTCTCTGAACCAAACTAAACGCAGTCAGAGGCTCGTAGAAATTTACGGACTTTCCTCTCATCTGTGAGTCTTCCTCTTTTGCCCTGACTTTGTTATGTCTTTGTGTCACTAAGACGTTACAGGATAGTACGAGGCTGTTTAATAGGATCATGCTAATAGCATTGAGTTGCGCTGTAGGCTTGATGGGCCAAATGGCCTAATTCTGCTCCTATCACCTATAAACTTATGAACCTATGAAGTTCACCCTTCAGTTTTGTTTTTAGTCCAGCTTAGAGATACAGTGCGGAAACAGGCCCTTCGGCCCACCAAGTATATGCCAACCAATGATCGCCCAAATGTAGTTCTAAGTTGATAAATTCATAGGTAATAGGAGCAGAATTAGACCATTTGACCCATCAAGTCTACTCCGCCATTCAATCATGGCTGGCCTATCTTTGAACCCCATTCTCCTGCCTTCTCCCTATAATCCTCTGACACCCGCACTAATCAAGAATCTATCTATCTCTGCCTTAAATATATCCACTGACGTGGCCTCCACAGCCTTCTGCGGCAAAGAATTCCACAGATTCACCGCCCTCTGACGAAAGAAATTCCTCCTCATCCCCTTCCTAAAAGAAAGTCCTTTAATTCTGAGGCTGTAACCTCTGGTCCTAGACTCTCCCACCAGTGGAAACATCCTCTCCACATCCAGTCCTTCTAAACTCCAGCGTCTACAGGCCCAGTGCCGTCATTTGTTAAACCCAATCATTCCTGGGATCATTCGCGTAAACCTCCTCTGGACCCTCTCCAGTGCCAGCACATCCTTCCTCAGATATGATATCTCCCTACTCCTGCCACAGAAGTAGTGGAGGCCGTGTCTGTGGATATTTTTAAGGCGGAGATAGATAGATCCTTAATTAGTGCGGGTGTCCGGGGTTATGGGGAGCAGGCATGCGAATGGGTTGAGAGCGGGGGATAGATCAGCCATGAGTGAATGGTTTAGACTTGATGGGCCGAATGGCCTAATTCGGCTCCTTTCACCTATGAAGTTATGAATTTATGAACTTCACCCTTCAGTATAGTTTGGAGATACAGTGCGGAAACAGGCCCTTCGGCCTACCAAGTTCACACCGAACACAGATTACCCTACACTAGCTCATAAATTATAGGAGCAGAATTAGGCCATTCGGCCCATCAAGTCCTCTCAGCCATTCCATCATGGCTGATCTATCTTTCCCCCCCAACCCCATTCTCCTGCCTTCTCCCCATCACCCCTGACACCCGTGCTAATCAAGAATCTATCAGTGCACACCTTAAAAATATCAACGTGTAAGAAAGAACTGCAGATGCTGGTAAAATCGAAGGTAGACTCGAAATGCAGGAGTAACTCAGCGGGTGAGGCAGCATGTATGGAGAGAAGGAATTGGGTCGAGGCCCTTCTTCAGGCCTTAAAAATATCAATTGATTTGGCCTCCACACCCTGACTCTCAGGCTGAAACTTCACCCATTCCTTCCAAGTAAGGACATTATTGCCATAGAGGGAGTGCAGAGAAGGTTCACCAGACTGATTCCTGGGATGTCAGGACTGTCTTATGAAGATAGACTCGGTTTACACTCTCTAGAATTTAGAAGATTGAGAGGGGATCTTATAGAAACGTACAGAATTCTTAAGGGGTTGGACAGTCTAGATGCAGGAAGATTGTTCCCGATGTTGGGGGAGTCCAGAACAAGGGGTCACAGTTTAAGGATAAGGAGGAATTCCTTCAGGACCGAGATGAGAAAAACATTTTTCTCACAGAGAGTGGTGGGTCTCTGGAATTCTCTGCCACAGAGGGTAGTTGAGGCCAGTTCATTGGCTATATTTAAGAGGGCGTTAGATGTGGCCCTTGTGGCTAAGGGGATCAGAGGGTATGGAGAGAAGGCAGGTACAGGATACTGAGTTGGATGATCAGCCATGATCATATTGAATGGCGGTGCAGGCTCGAAGGGCCGAATGGCCTACTCCTGCACTTAATTTCTATGTTTCTACGTTCTCTCCAGAGGTGCTGCCTGACCCGCTGAGTTACCCCAAGATTGTGCGTCTATCTTCGGTGTCAATCATGGATTTGCAGTCCCTCCCCACACTCACCCACTCGCCTGTAACCTGTTTGTTCGCAGTGCCTAGTGCCGGTTGTTTCTGGACATATCCGCAGCCTCCGCCCTCTCCTCTCTGAGATGACGCACGGCACACGCGCGTATCAAGCGGGCCATAAAGCATGTCCCCGGCTGCCCTGCCAGACAGTAGCCAAGGTCATTATCCGTCTTCTTTCCGATCCCTTGTCACGGATCCTGATTGCTTTCGGTAGCTAAGAGACAGTTACGAGGTGCACAATCAAAAGCCTGGTGGCAGCCTTATTACAGAGGGACGCTGGCCCCACACTGCGCGAGCCTGTCTAATAGGCACCATTTTACACGACACTTTGTTCATCATTTGATTCCGACTGCATCGAGACGGGGAGATAGAGAGAGAGAGAGAGAGAGAGTCAAACCTCAAGTCAAAGTCAAACAAACTTTATTGTCATTTAGAAATACATTGATATATGCAGTTCCAAACGAAATTACGTTGCATTTGGCTCCCTGTGCAACACAATAAATTAACCGAAGGATAGGTATGTATGAAAAGGGTAAATAGACAATAGTGGCAGCCCATTTACATGGCATTCAGGAGTCTGATGGCTCGTGGGCGATTTGTCACCTTGGAAGCAACTCATTTTCAGAGGCTACCTTCTGTGCACTTGAGAAATCAGACTCCACGATGATTTAGGAGCGCAGAATAGACAATAGACAACAGACAATAGGTGCAGGAGTAGGCCATTCGGCCCTTCGAGCCAGCACCGCCATTCAATGTGATCATGGCTGATCATCCCCAATCAGTCCCCCGTTCCTGCCTTGTCTGAGGAAGGACATTATTGCCATAGAGGGAGTGCAGAGAAGGTTCACCAGACTGATTCCTGGGATGTCAGGACTGTCTTATGAACAAAGACTGCATAGACTCGGTTTATACTCTCTAGAATTTAGGAGATTGAGAGGGGATCTCATAGAAACTTACAAAATTCTTAAGGGGTTGGACAGGCTAGGTGCAGAAAGATTGTTCCCGATGTTGGGGAGGTCCAGGACAAGGGGTCACGGCTTAAGGATAAGGGGGAAATCCTTTAGGACCGAGATGAGAAGGACTTTTTTCACACAGAGAGTGATGGGTCTCTGGAACTCTCTGGCACAGAGGGCAGTTGAGGCCAGTTCATTAGCTATATTTAAGAGGGAGTTAGATGTGGCCCTTGTGGCTAAGGGGATCAGAGGGTATGGAGAGAAGGCAGGTACGGGATACTGAGTTGGATGATCAGCCATGATCATATTGAATGGCGGTGCAGGCTCGAAGGGCCGAATGACCTACTCCTGCACCTAATTTCTATGTTTCTATGTTTCTATGTTTCTCCCCATATCCCCTGACTGCTAATTTTAAGAGCCCTATGAAAGCATCCAGAGAACCTGCCTCCACCGCCCTCTGAGGCAGAGAATTCCACAGACTCACCACTCACTGTGAGAAAAAAGTGTTTCCTCGTCTCCGTTCTAAATGGCTTACTCCTTATTCTTTACAATCACACCAAGCCAATGGACCTGCAAACCTGTACGTCTTTGGAGTATGGGAGGAATCCGGAGCTCCCGGTTTCGTGTGAAAAAGTATTTCCTCGTCTCCGTTCCAAATGGTTTACCCCTTATTCTTAAACTGTAGCCCCTGGTTCTGGACTCCCCCAACATCGGGAACATGTTTCCTGCCTCTAGTGTGTCCAAGCCCTTAACAATCTTATATGTTTCAATAAGGTTGAGGGATGAACTTGTAAAGGTGCATAAGATCATGGGGTGATTAGAAAGGGTGACTACACGGAGTCCTTTAGGCAGAGTAGTGGAATCAACAGTCATAGGCTTACGGTAAGAGATTAAGGGGAAAGATTTAATAAGAACCTGAGGGGCCATTTTATTTTTTTTCACACAGAGGGTGGCGTGTGTATGGAATGAGCTGCCAGAGCAGGTTGAGGCAGGGACTATCCCAACGTTTACGAAACAGTTAGACAAAATTGCTGGAGAAACTCAGCGGGTGCGGCAGCATCTATGGAGCGAAGGAAATAGGCAACGTTTCGGGCAGAAACCCTTTAAGAAACAGTTAGACAGGCACATGGATTGGACAGGTTTGGAGGGTTATGGGCCAAGCGCAGGCAGGTGGGACTAGTGTAGCTGGGACATTGTTGGCCAGTGTGGGCAAGTTGGGCCGAAGGGCTTGTTTCCGCGCTGTATCACTCTATGAATTTCTGGTTTACAGAACCCACCAGTTTTCTGAGCATCTTTCGACATTGTAAATTTCGGCTGCTTGTCGCAAGTACTTCATTAACACGTGAGGCAGCACGTTTAATTTTGTTGCCAACATCATTGTCGATTTTACTTTCAAATGCAAACAAGTAACCTTTCAGAGCATTCCGCTTCCCAAAATGTCTTCAGTTTATTATTGTCATGTGTACTGAGGTACAGTGAAAAGCTGCTCCAGGTGTCAGGTGATCCACATCGGTGAGACCTAGCGTAGGCTTGGCGATCGCTTCGCCCAACACCTCCGCTCAGTTCGCATTAACCAACCTGATCTCCCGGTGGCTCAGCTCTTCAACTCCCCCTCCCATTCCGAATCCGACCTTTCCGTCCTGGGCCTCCTCCGCGGCCAGAGTGAGTCCCACCGCAAATTGGAGGAGCAGCACCTCATATTTCACTTACACCCCAGCGGTACGAACATTGACTTCTCCAATTTCAGGCAGTCCCTGCTTTCTCCCTCCTTCCCCTCCCCTTCCCAGCTCTCCCACAGCCCACTGTCTCCGCCTCTTCCTTTCTTCTTCCCGCCCCCCACCCCCACAAGAGTCTGAAGAAAGGTCTCGACACGAAACGTCACCTATTCCTTCGCTCCGTAGATGCTGCCACTCCCGCTGAGTTTCTCCAGCATTTTTGTCTACCTTCGATTATTCCAGCATCTGCTGTTCTTTCTTAAACATACAGTGAAAAACCTTTTAGAAACATAGAAACATAGAAAATAGGTGCAGGAGTAGGCCATTCGGCCCTTCGAGCCTGCACCGCCATTCAATATGATCATGGCTGATCATCCAACTCAGTATCCCGTACCTGCCTTTTCTCCATACCCCCTGATCCCTTTAGCCACAAGGGCCACATCTAACGCCCTCTTAAATATAGCCAATGAACTGGCCTCAACTACCTTCTGTGGCAGAGAATTCCAGAGACTCACGACTCTCTGTGTAAAGAATGTTTTCCTCATTTCAGTCCTAAAGGAATTCCCCCTTATCCTTAGACTGTGACCCCTTGTTCTGGACCTCCCCAACATCGGGAACAATCTTCCAGCATCTAGCTTGTCCAACCCCTTAAGAATTTTGTAAGTTTCTATAAGATCCCCCCTCAATCTTCTAAATTCCAGCGAGTACAAGCCGAGTCTATCCAATCTTTCCTCATATGAAAGTCCTGACATCCCAGGAATCAGTCTGGTGAATCTTCTCTGTACCCCCTCTATGGCAAGGATGTCTTTCCTCAGATTTGGAGACCAAAACTGTACGCAATACTCCAGGTGTGGCCTCACCAAAACCCTTTTATTGCGTGCTATCCCATCAGCGAAAAGACTACGAATGATTCCAATTAAGCCGTCCACGGTGTCCAGATACAGGATAAAGGGAATAACATTTAGTGCTGTGACAATAGGCATTAGGTGCAGGAGTAGACCATTCGGCCCTTCGAGCCATTCACTGTGATCATGGCTGATCATCCACAATCAGTACCCCGTTCCTGCCTTCTCCCCGTTTCCCCTGACTCTGCTATCTCTAAGATCTAACTCTCTCTTGAAAGTATCCAGAGAATTGGCCTCCACTGCCTTTTGAGGCAGAAAATTCCACAGATTCACAACCCTCTGTGTGAAAAGGTTTTTCCTCATCTCAATTCTAAATGGCCTACCCATTATTCTTAAACTGTGGCCCCTGGTTCTGGACACTGCCAACATTGGGAACATGTTTCCTGCCTCTAGCGTGTCCAAACCCTTAATAATCCAACATGTTACAATAAGATAACCTCTCATCCTTCTAAACTCTAGAGTGCACAAGCCCAGCTGCTTCATTCTATCAACATATGACAGTCCCGCCATCCCGGGAATTAACCTGGTGAACCTACGCTGCACAATTAAGCTCGAGAGCCTGTATATGATCCATATCCCTCCATTCCTTGCATTTCCATGCGCCTATCTAAAAACATCCATGGTCATATCTCAAAAAAATCAAGTCAAAAGTCAAAAGAGTTTATTGTCATGTGTCCCTGACAGGACAATGAAAATCTTTCTTTGCATAGCACAACAGAACATAGAAGGCATTGACTACAATTCTATACATAAATACACCCATGACTTAATAAATTAATAAAGGGCAAATAACAGATGGAGGGATATTAATGTTCAGAGTTCCGAGCCAGGTTTAATAGCCTGATGGCTGTGGGGAAGTAGCTATTCCTAAACCGGGTTGTTGCAGTCTTCAGGCTCCTGTACCTTCTACCCGAAGGTAGCAGGGAGATGAGTGTGTGGCCAGGGTGGTGTGGGTCCTTGATGATGCTGCCAGCCTTTTTGAGGCAGCGACTGTGATAAATCCCCTCGATGGAAGGAAGGTCAGAGCCGATGATGGACTGGGCAGTGTTTACTACTTTTTGTAGTCTTTTCCTCTCCAGGGCGCCTCGTGAACCTACGTACTCTCCGACTAAAGACAGCACGAGGGTCTCCAATGAGGAAAGTCCGATTGGAGATAGTCCTAAAGTGGTGAAAAATCTTTTCCTTTTTTTATATTATCCTCTGAATTTTTTCCCTTGCTTTTTTCTCCCTGTTTCGAAGAGGTTAAATCTAAAGATGAATGAGGTGTCGCACATAGTGGGAGCAAATGACACATTGCTAGCATGTTACTTACTTCATACATCACACGCTTGACTCATTTTTACACATGCGTAAAATGTCCGCACCTCCTGCCGTGCGACTGGTTTTCTTCATTTACTTTTCCATAGCTGGTCACAATCGTTGAGCATCCACAAAATGGCTTTTTACAAACAACAATCCCCTCAGGAAAATGGAGGCACTAAAGGATTTGCAGGAGCTGGAACCTGGAGCGCAGCGAGATGGAGCGGCATGGTGGCGCAGCGGTAGAGTTTTAAATTCAGTTTAGTTTAGTGACACATCGCGGAAACAGGCCCTTCGGCCCACCGGGTCCGTACCCTGCCCCATGGACTTCTTCTTCATGCATATGGCGTGCACAGCCTAAAGTTGTAGGTTAGCTTAGTATATAGGTGCTGGAGTAGGCTATTCAGCCCTTTGAGCCTGTACCGCCTTGAATAGAACTTGCCTATTCAATAGATAGAACTTGTTCTATTTGATCTATCTGTTTGTACGTGGGTACACAGGAGGCTGGAGAAACTCAGCGGGTGCAGCAGCATCTAAGGAGCGAAGGAGATAGGCGATGTTGTACATGTTGAGCAGGATATCTGTTAGTACATGTTGGGTTGATTGCATTAGTCAAAACAGGGTGGACCACATGAAAGTTGCAACCTCCCCCCCCCCGCACCCGCCCCTCCCATCCCCCCCATCCCCCCCTCCCCTCCCCTCCCCTCCCCCCCTGCCCCCTCCCCCCCCCCACACCAACCCCCCCCCCTCACCCGCCCCTATCCCCACCCCACCCCCTCCCCTCCCCACATACACTAGCACTATCTTACACACACTATACAATTTACAACTCTACCAAAGCCAATTAACCAACAAACCTGTTGGTCTTTGAAGTGTGGGAGGAAACCGAAGATCTTGGAGGTTACAGGGAGAACGTGCAAACTCCATACAGACAGTACCCGCAGTTGGGATCGAACCTTGATTTTTGGCGCTGTAAGGCAGCAACTCTGCCGCTGCGCCACAAAATGACCGGCCAGTTTCTGCACAGCTAAGAAGGACTCAGCATAATGTCAATTCATCAGCTGAAGAACTCGTCCACACCACAAACTGTTCACAGGCTCACTGTCTGATTGTTTGCACACGCAAATGAAAGGGAGCTCGCACAACTTCTGCAGGTTCGCCTCGTAATGCATTTTAATCGGGATGCATCACAGCTTGGTTTGGCAACCGCTCCATCCATCCAAGACTGCAGGAAATTGTGGCCGCAGCCCGGACCATCACACACACACCGACTTCCCTTCCATCTACCCCATTTGCACCTCACGCTGCCTCAGCATAATCAAGGACGAGTCGCACCCTGGTCGCTCCCTCTTCTCCCCTCTCCCTTCAGGCAAAGGGAATAGAAGTGTGACTCTAAAGGACTGATCTCTGCAGTATATTCTCGATTGACGTATTTAGGAGATCAAAACCTGAACGAAGTTAAAGCTAGGTGGGAGGAAGGAAGGACATTATTGCCATAGAGGGAGTGCAGCGAAGGTTCACCAGACTGATTCCTGGGATGTCAGGACTGTCTTATGAACAAAGACTGCATAGACTCGGTTTATACTCTCTCGAATTTAGGAGATTGAGAGGGGATCTTATAGAAACTTACAAGATTCTTAAGGGGTTGGACAGGCTAGATGCAGGAAGATTGTTCCCGATGTTGGGGAGGTCCAGGACAAGGGGTCACAGCTTAAGGATAAGGGGGAAATCCTTTAGGACCGAGATGAGAAGGAAGTTTTTCACACAGAGAGTGGTGGGTCTCTGGAACTCTCTGCCACAGAGCGTAGTTGAGGCCAGTTCATTGGATATATTTAAGAGGGAGTTAGATGTGGCCCTTGTGGCTAAGGGGATTAGAGGGTATGGAGAGAAGGCAGGTACGGGATACTGAGTTGGATGATCAGCCATGATCATATTGAATGGCGGTGCAGGCTCGAAGGGCCGAATGGCCTATTCCTGCACCTAATTTCTATGTTTCTATGTTTCTATGACCTCGGTATGGATCTGTCTGAGGAATGCTGGACAGAAGCGCTGAAAAAAGTCCACTCCTCGTCATCTTGTGCTAGATTGGGACTCATACAATTTAAAGTTTTACACAGGGTTCATTTAAGCAAAGCCAGGCTTGCTAACATATATCCAGGGACGGACGCTGGCTGTGACAGGTGCTCGTTCTCTCCAGCCAATCTAGCTCATGCATTCTGGTCTTGCCCCAAACTTGTTAACTACTGGGCAGTGGTTTTTAAAACCATCAGTGAAGTCCTTGGGATGACAGTGAGACCTTGCCCGCTTGTAGCTGTATTTGGTGTAACAGATAAAACCTTGGGTTTAAATACAACCCAGTCTGATATCATTACATTTACATCACTATTGGCCCGTAGGAGAATCTTGCTGGTCTGGAAATCTAACACTTCTCCATCTGCCGCTGCTTGGCTGGAAGACGTCATGTTTTTCTTAAGATTAGAAAAGATTAAATTCAAATTGAGGGGGTCTGTGAAAAAGTTTTATTTGAAATGGGAACCCTTTTTATCATACTTTGAGGGTCTAAAGGAACTACCTATTGACTGAGGACACTTGACATTAAGTGGGGATCTGCCTTACTTTATTATTGTTAAAAAGTGCATTTGATTTTGTGATATATTTGGATTGTGAAAAAATAAGCTGCCGAGGGGTGTTTAGGGAGGGTGGGTTAGGATGTTTATATTATTCTTATTATTTATAAAAAAACAAAATGGAGGAAAATGTAATGCCATACATCAGATGTACTGGGAATTTTTTTTTTCTTCCCTCCAATAAAAAAACTATTAATTAAAAAAAAAAAAATAGAAGTGTGACTCGTGAAACAAGATCCAGGGACAGTTTCTTCCCAGCACCAGGCAACTGAACCATCCTATCATCAACTGGATCATGGATCGGCAACCTTGTTCTCCACAGGGGCCGGGACGCATGTCTGTGAGCGGATGGCGGGCCACATCTATCACGTGTACACACGGATCCCGCCCCATCCCGCCCCGGGTGGCAGGCAGGCACCAAATCACAGAAGGTAGACAAAAATGCTGGAGAAACTCAGTGGGTGAGGCAGCCTCGTGCAATCCTCGCATGTCTCCCCCGCTGAGTTTCTCCAGCATTATTGCCTACCTTCGATTTTCCCAGCATCTGCAGTTCTCTCTTAAACGTGTTCACAGGAGGTGCGCGGCCGTGCCGGCGGCTTTGCGCATGATCCTGATATTTCATCCTGATCCGTTCAGGACGCGAAAGGCTACGGAAATTCAAAACGGAAAAAGCGACGTAAATTCTGGGACGAGAAAAGCGACGGAATTTCAGCACGCATAAAGCAATGGCATTTCAGCACGCGAAACACGATGAAATTTCAGCACAGGAAAAGTGACAACATTTCAGCAGGCAAAAGCAAAGGAAAGTTCAGCATGCAAAAAGTGACAAAAATTTAGCACGCACAAAGCGACGAAAATTCAGGACACGAAAGGCGACGAAATCTCAGGAGGTGAAAAGCGACTAAATTTTAGCACATGAAAAGCGACGAAAATTCAAAACGCCAAAAGCATTGTAAATTCAGATGCAAAAAGCCGGATGATTACGGGAAAAGAAATCCGACTGCGGGCCGGGTTACGGGCCGCATTCGGCCCAGGGGCCATAGGTTGCCGACCCCTGAACCAGAGAGTGGTCCTGAACAATTATCAACCTCATTGGAGACTCTCGAACTAATTTTGATTGGACTTTATTTGCTTTATCTTGCAATGTACATCATATCAAATATCTGTGCCGTGTGGGTGGCTCGATTGTAATCATGTATAGACTTTCCACTGACACGCAACAAGAGCTTTTCACTGTACCTCGATCCAATAAACGAAACTGAAACTGTGCTTGGGGTCACACGGCGATCCTGGCTGCCCGAGCCAAGAGATCATGTTTGTACGTTAATTGGCGTGGTATTAAATGTAAAATTGTCCCTGGCGTGTTTAGAGTAGTGTTAATGTGCAGCGATCGCTGGTCTGTGCGTATCCTGCACCAGCACTCCCCAAGTCCCTTTGCACCACTGATTTCTGAATTTGTCCCTTTGCACCACTGATTTCTGAATTTGTCCCTTTGCACTGATTTCTGAATTTGTCCCTTTACACCACTGATTTTAGAATTAGTCCTTTTACTCTACTGATTTTAGAATTAGTTCCTTTGCACCACTGATTTTAGAATTAGTCCCTTTACACCACTGATTTTAGAATTAGTCCCTTTACACCACTGATTTTAGAATTAATCCCTTTGCACCACTGATTTCTGAATTAGTCCCTTTGCACCATTGATTTCTGAATTAGTCCCTTTGCACTGATTTCTGAATTAGTCCCTTTACACCACTGATTTTAGAATTAGTCCCTTTACACCACTGATTTTAGAATTAGTCCCTTTACACCACTGATTTTAGAATTAGTCCCTTTGCACCACTGATTTCAGAATTAGTCCCTTTACACCACTGATTTCTGAATTCATCTCTTAGCACTGATTTCTGAATTCATCCCTTTGCACTGATTTCTGCATTAGTCCCTTTGCACTGATTTCAGAATTAGTCCTTTTGCACCTCTGAATTCATCCTTTTACGCCACTGATTTTGGAATTCATCCCTTTGCACTGATTTCTGCATTAGTCCTTTTGCACCTCTGATTTCTGAATTTCACGGGTGACGAGATGATATCATTGTGTGTGCGGTGTAAGTGTGCACGCTAGTTGTTGCTCGTGCACAATGAAGGCATTAGCACTGGTTCTGAAGAATGAAAAGTCTCCCAGGGATATTTTCAGCAACTTCTCATTACTCTGCCGTGATGATATCACGCACCGCTTTGCTCTTCACTCCAGGAGGGTCAGTAATGAGAAGGCGCAGTTTGAAGATAATAGGCAAAGGAACCAAAGGAGAGATAAGAAAATATTTTTATTCCCACTGACAGTTGCTGTGATCTGAATTACATGCCGGTATGGGCGCTGAAAGAAGGTTCAACGGTTGCTTCAAGAATTGGATAATGACTAAAAAAAAATAAAATTGCATGGATTTGTGGAGAAGCAGCGTAAAATTAATTATCAACGGGCTGGTACAATTATACCGGTGTCCTTTCATGCTGTAACATTCTCTGATTCCATAATCTAAAAACATCAGAAATAGAAGTGGGAACAAGATATTCAGTCCTTGCATGGTGCTAGTCAACAATATCAATGCGGTCTCACTCTCTCCAATACTGATCCCATATCACTGGAGTCCTTTAATATCTCTTTGCCGCACACACTCACACACACACACACACACACACACTCATGCACAAACACACTCACACACACACACACACACTCACTCACACACACACAAACACACTCACACACACACACACACTCACACACTCACACACACATATTCACACACACATACATACTCACACACTCACTCACACTCACACACACACACTCACACACTCACATAAACACACTCACACACTCACTCACACACACTCACACACACATACGCACACACTCGCACACACATACGCACACACTCGCACACACTCACACGCTCACGTACACACACATACTCACACACTCACACACACACATACTCACACACACATACATACTCGCACACTCTCACACACACACATACTCACACTTACATACATACACACACTCACACACTCACACACACTCACACACACACACACATATGCACATTCACACACACACTCACACACGCATACATATGCACATTCACAAACTCACACACACACTCAACACACACGCACACATACACACACCCACACAGACTCACACATACTCATACACACACTCACACACACACACACACACACACATACACACACTCACACAGACTCACACACACACATACTCTCTCACGCACACATACATATGCATTCACACACCCTCACACAAACTTACATACTCACACACTATCACACATTCACATTCACACACACACACACGTGCGTGAGCACATATATATGCTCAAGTATACTTTGTCATACCACACATGCATGCACAATGATACTTGTACACAATTACGTTTCAGAGAGAGAGAGAGAGTGACACAAACACACATCCATGTGCATATTTGCACACTCTTGTACACACATACGTACAAGTGCACCTATCCACAACACACATACATTTGCTCAGAAGCATTCTCAAACGGTCACTTAAATTTTCACCCAATCTCACTCACACACTCAGATTTGCACACAAGCACCCACTCACATAGCACCTGCTTCTGTGCTGTATCTCTAAACTAGCGAAACTACCTCCTCCAGCAGCTCGTTCCATGCACCAACTGCCCATTGTGTGAAATAGTTACCCCTCAGGTTCCTACTAAACCTTACCCAGTTCACCTTAAAACCTATGGTCCTCAATTCCCCTGCTCAGGGCAAGAGACTCTGTGCATCTACCCGATCTATTCCTGTCACGTTTTTGTACACCTCTATAAGATCACCCCTCATCCTCCTGTGCTCCAAGGAATAGATTCCTAGCCTGCTCAGCACCTCCTTATAACCCATGCCCTTAAGTCATAGAGTGATACAGCATGGAAACAGTCCCTTCGGCCCAACTTGCCCACACCGGCCAACATGTCCCAGCTACACTAGCCCCACCGGCCCTCGCTTGCTCCATATCCCTCCAAACCTGGCCTCAACTACCTTCTGTGGCAGAGAATTCCACAGATTCACCACTCTCTGTGTGAAAAATATTATTCTCATCTCGGTCCTAAAAGATTTCCCCCTTATCCTTAAATTTTCCCCTTATCCTTAAAATTCCATCTTAAACACCTCCTCAAGCAGTTTGTTCCACACACCCACCACCCTCTGTGTGAAAAGGTTACCCCTCAGATTCCTATTAAATCTTTTCCCCCTTCACCTTGAACCCATGTCAGAGGTCCTCGATTCCCCCTACTCTGGGCGAGAGACTCTGTGCATCGACCCGATCTATTCCTCTCATGATTCTGTGCACCTGGCAGCATCTTGCGAGTCGTTTAGTTCATGGGCGATTCAGGCTGGACAATAAAACACTGTTGCCCAAAAGAAAATGAATAAATAGAAAATATAACTCAACGGTGACCCGCAAAGCCTGGCTGATTACAGATGTCTGGGCTGCAAAAGAGATGTTTTGGAAGAGCATCGTTGACCTGAAAAATAATTCCTTTTCTGAGGAACTGCTTATTTGAACTTTGAATTCCAGTCATTGATTTGCAGACAGAGTCAGGTTGGCTGAGGCATGTCTATCGATTACTCTCTTTATAACCCAGTCCTCTCCAGCGGCAGGAGAGTGGAAAATGTCATTAACTCTGCCTGCCGTCAACCATTCCCCGTATTGATCAGCTCCGTTCAGTTCAGCTTATTGTCACGTGCACCGAGGTACAGTGAAAAAGCTTTTTTGCTGCGTGCTATCCAGTCAGCGGAAAGCCAATACATGATTACAATCGATCCATTTGCAGGGTAAAGAGAACCATATAACCATATAACAATTACAGCACAGAAACAGGCCCTCTCTGCCCTTCTAGTCCGTGCCGACCACCTACTCTCACCTAGTCCCATCTACCTGCACTCAGATCATACCCCTCCATTCCTTTCCCGTCCATATACCTATCCATATAACCATATAACATATAACCATATAACAATTACAGCACAGAAACAGGCCTTCTCGGCCCTTCCAGTCCGTGCTGACCATTTATTTTCCCTAGTCCCATCTACCTGCACTCAGACCATACCCCTCCATTCCTTTCCCGCCCATATACCTATCCAATTTATTTTTAAATGATAAAATTGATCCTGCCTCCACCACTTCCGCTGGAAGCTCAGTTCCAGAGACCCACCACTCTCTGTGTGAAAAAAGTCCTTCTCATCTCGGTCCTAAAGAATTTCCCCCTTATCCTTAAGCTGTGACCCCTTGTCCTGGACCTCCCCAACATCGGGAACAATCTTCCTGCATCTAGCCTGTCCAAACCCTTAAGAATTTTGTAAGTTTCTATAAGATCCCCTCTCAATCTCCTAAATTCTAGAGAGTATAAACCGAGTCTATCCAGTCTTTCTTCATCAGACAGTCCTGACATCCCAGGACTGCAGTCATAACAAATAACATAGTAGGCATTGACTACAAAACAGATCAGTGTGTCCATATACCATTATATAAATACATACACACATTAATAAATAAACTGATAAAGTGCAAATTACAGATAATGGGTTATTAATGATCAGAGTTTTGTCCGAGTCAGGTTTAATATCCCGATGGCTGTGGGGAAGTAGCTATTCCTGAACCTGGTTGTTGCAGTCTTCAAGCTCCAGTACCTTTTACCTGAAGGTAGCAGGGAGATGAGTGTGTGGCCAGGATCACCTCCTCACTGTGATGGAAGGCAACAGGTATCGAAGTGTGATTTAACGCACACCTCCAGATTCAGGGACAGTTTCTTCCCAGCTGTTATCAGGCAACTGAACCATCCTACCACAACCAGAGAGCAGTGCTGAACTACTATCTACCTCAATGGTGACCCTCAGACTTTTTGATCGAGTTTGCTGGCTTTACCTTGCGCTAAACGCAATTCCCTTATCACGTATCTATGCGCTGTAAGTGGCTCGATTGTAATCATGCGTTGTCTCTCCACTGACTGGTTAGCACGCAACAAAAAGCTTTTCACTGTACCTCGGTACACGTGACAATAAACTAAACTAAAAAGGATACATCCTTGTGAATTGTGTCGCTCTTACTCCAGCAATTTGTGACTCTCCATACACAGTAATGTATTAAAAGATGAAATATGTAGGAAACATAGAAACATAGAAACATAGAAATTAGGTGCAGGAGTAGGCCATTCGGCCCTTCGAGCCTGCACCGCCATTCAATATGATCATGGCTGATCAGTATCCCGTACCTGCCTTCTCTCCATACCCTCTGATCCCCTTAGCCACAAGGGCCACATCTAACTCCCTCTTAAATATAGCCAATGAACTGGCCTCAACTACCCTCTGTGGCAGAGAGTTCCAGAGACCCACCACTCTGTGTGTAAAAAAAGTCCTTCTCATCTCGGTCCTAAAGGATTTCGCCCTTATTCTTAAGCTGTGACCCCTTGTCCTGGACCTCCCCAACATCGGGAACAATCTTCCTGCACCTGGCCTGTCCAACCCCTTAAGAACTTTGTAAGTTTCTATAAGATCCCCTCTCAATCTCCTAAATTCTAGAGAGTATAAACCGAGTCTATGCAGTCTTTGTTCATAAGACAGTCCTGACATCCCAGGAATCAATCTGGTGAACCTTCTCTGTTCTCCCTCTATGGCAATAATGTCCTTCCTCAGATTTGGAGACCAGAACTGTACGCAATACTCCAGGAACGAACTGTAGATGCTGGTTCACACCGAAGATAGACACAAAATGCCGGAGTAACTCAGCGGGATAGTCAGCATCTCTGGAGAGAAGGAGTGGGTGACGTTTCGGGTAGAGACCTTTCTTTTGTATAGAATGACACTGGGACAGGTACATTGGAGGGAAAAAAGGCCAAACCACAAACAGGCGGGACTCGCTTAGATGGGACAGACTGGTCGGCATGGATGGGATGGGCCGAAGGGCCTGTTTCGGTGCTATACCACTCTGTGACGGGCTGGGGTGATCTGCTAATGCACCTGAAACTTCATAAGTTCTAGGAACAGGATTAAGCCATTCGTCCCATCAAGTCTACTCCGCCATTCAATCACGGCTGATTTATCCCTCCCTCCTAACCCCATTCTCCTGCCTTCACCCCATAACCCCTGACGCCCGTACTAATCAAGAATCTATCTATCTCTGCTTTAAAAATATCCATTGACTTGGCCTCCACAGCACTTCTGTGGCAAAGAATTCCACAGATTCACCACCCTCTGGCCAACAAAATGTAATAGATGAATAAGTTTATTGGCCAAGTATTCACATACAAGGAATTTGCCTTGGTGCTCCGCCCGCAAGTGACAACATGACATACCGTGACAGTTAAGAATGACAACTGAAATATTAAACATTAATAATAAAACATTATTGATTAAACATGTTCCTCCTCATCTCCTTCTGAAAGGAACATCCTTTAATTCTGAAGACATGGCCTCATATCATACAACATGGAAACAGGCCCTTCATCCCAATCCATGCATGATGACCAAGATAAGTGATAGGAGTAGAATTAGGCCATTCGGTCCATCAAGTCTACACTATTCAATTGTGGCTGATATAGCTTCCCCTCTCTACCCCATTGTCCTAACCCCAGGCACCCATATTAATCGAGAATCCGTCATTAGCTGGAGTAACTCAGCGGGACAGGCCGCATTTCTGGAGAGAAGGAATGGGTGACGCTTCAGGTTGAGACCCTTCTTCAGACTGGTTAGGGATAAGGGAAATGAGAGATATAGACGGTGATGGGGAGAGATAAAGAACAATGAATGAAAGATGTGCAAAAACGTAACGATGATAAAGGAAACAGGCCATTGTTAGCTGTTTGTTGGATGAGAACGAGAAGCTGGTACGACTTGGGTGGGGGAGGGATAGAGAGAGAGGGAATGCCGGGGCTACCTGAAGTGAGAGAAATCAATATTCATGCCACTGGGTTGTAAGCTGGCCAAGCGAAATATGAGATGCTGTTCCTCCAATTTGCGTTTGGCCTCACTCTGACCGTGGAGGAGGCCCAGGACAGAAAGGTCAGTGTGGGAATGGGGAGGAGAATTAAAGTGCTTTGCAACCGGGGGATCAGGTAGGTTCACTCAGGCGGGCTGAGTGAACGTCTGCCTTGTAAAACTTCTGCCGTCTTTCCCCGCGTTACCTGCGTGGGCTCAGCTGGCGCTTGCAGGGTCATCGACTCCCAGACTGCGACCAGCTGTGTCACGCGCGCAAGCCGCAGCACCAGTGCACAATCCGCACGCTGTAAAATCGCATTAGTTCATCACAGGGCTGCCTCCCTTTGACAGGAGCACCGAGCTCGCTCAGTTTGAAACACCACCCGCATCAGGATAAATGTGCAGTACCCACTGAAAACGAATGGAAGCAGCAGAACCGTACGGGTCTGTGACTTTGCACCATGCAGTGACTGCTCTGTACATCCCCTCTCCTTTGTAGATGAAGCCTTCTCGTCATCGTTACTCCCTGCTGAAGAAAATCCTTTAATGGTCTCCTGTTTTCTCCTCACCGTTCTGGAAAAAAAAAAAAGGCATCTTGCAGAGACAGCTATCGATTTTGGTCTCCAAATCTGAGGAAAGCCATTCTTGCCATAGGGGGAATACAGCGAAGGTTCACCAGACTGATTCCTGGGATGGCAGGACTACCATATGAAGAAAGACTGGATAGACCCGGCTTGTACTCGCTGGAATTTAGAAGATTGAGGGGGGATCTCATAGAGACTTACAAAATTCTTAAGGGGTTGGACAGGCTAGATGCAGGAAGATTGTTCCCGATGTTGGGGAAGTCCAGAACAAGGGGTCACAGTTTAAGGATAAGGGGGAAGTCTTTTAGGACCGAGATGAGAAGATCATTTTTCACACAGAGGGTGGTGAGTCTCTGGAATTCTCTGCCCAAGAAGGTAGTTGAGGCCAGTTCATTGGCTATATTTAAGAGGGAGTTAGATGTGGCCCTTGTGGCTAAAGGGATCAGGGGGTATGGAGAGAAGGCAGGTACGGGATGCTGAGTTGGATGATCAGCCATGTTCATATTGAATGGTGGTCCTGGCTCGAAGGGCCGATTGGTCTACTCCTGCACCTATTTTCTATGTTTCTATGTCTGTAGTTGAATATCTAGTCTGGGTTTGTTATGGGCCTGGTGATTTTTTGGGCGACTACAGGCGACTGCCACAACATTTTCAACATGTTGAAAAATCTTTGGCGACAGTGGCGATGATTTTTGCTGGCGTAGGTTGCCGTAGGTGTTGTCATAGGTGATGGCGTGTCATAGGGAAAAAAGTTGTTCGGCATTGACGAAGGGCCGAGATGGCCTGTTTCCGTGCTGTAATTGTTATATGATTATATGGTTATATGGTCGTAGGTTGTCGCCTGGTGTCATAGGTGAATCCCATTAAAATTAGTCCCTGGCAGTCGCCTAAGTGGGACAGGCCCATAATTCTGTTCATCGGCAACCCCTGATTAACCCATTGAGAGCAATGGACTTTGTCTGTAATAAGAGGTGGCGCAACGGTAGACTTGCTGCCTTAAGCCCCTGTCCCACTTAGGAGACCAGAACAGCAACCTCTGGTAACCTTGCCCAGCCACCCAAGGTTTCCATGAGGCTTTGGTCACTCTCCCTAATGGTCGAAAGTGGTTTCCGCGGTGGTCGAGGCTTCATCTAGGTCGCTGCTATTTTTCCATCATGTTTAAAACCGGACTCGACTAAAAACAGGTTGCCGTTTTAAAAATCGATGATTGTTTTGTCGCTAGTCTAGTCGAAGCCGGTTTGCTTCATAGTCGAGGAAGGTTTTCAACATGTGCGTAGGAGGTGGTAGGAGGCTGCCTGTCACCTCAACCTTGATTTTTTTTTGGTGGCGGGCAAGGTCACCGGAGGTTGCTGTTTAGGTCACCTAAGTGGGACAGGGGCTTTACAGCGCCAGAGAGCCGGGTTCGATCCTGACTTCCCGTGACCTGCGTGGGTTTGCCTCAGATGCTCTGGTTTTCTTCCCGACTCCAAAGACTTAGAGGTTGGTAGGTTAATTTTAGTTTAGTTCAGTTTAGAGATACCAACCTCTAATTCTTTGGCACTTTGGTCCACGCCGGCCAGCGATCCCCGCACGCTACCATGATCACACACACTGGGGACAATTTGCGATTTTTCCAAGCCAATGAACCTACAAACTTAAAGAAGGAACTGCAGATGCTGGAGAATCGAGGGTACACAAAAGGCTGGAGAAACTCAGCGGGTGCAGCAGCATCTAAGGAGCGAAGGAGATAGGCGACGTTTCGGGTCGAGACCCTTCTTCAGACTGGTTAGGGATCAGGGAAACGAGAGATATAGACGGTGATGTGGAGAGATAAAGAACAATGAATGAAAGATATGCAAAAAAGTATTGATGATAAAGGGAACAGGCCATTGTAAGTTGTTTGTAGTGTGAAAATGAGAAGCTAGAGCGACGTTTAAGCCCAGAGGATGCAGACTCCGTTAAAGAATGTTTAAGCCCAGAGGATGTACGTCTTTGGAGTTTGGGAGGAAACCGGAGCACCTGGAGAAAAATCTGACTCGTATATATTTTCCATTTCCAAAGAAAATATCTAATTTGACACCAAAGAGCTGGGGCGGCACGGCGGCGCTGCCTTATAGCGGCAGAGACCCAGCTGCGACCCTCTCCACAGGAGCTGTCTGTACGGAATTTGCACGTTCTCCGGTTTCCTCCCACGCTCCCAAGACTTACAGGTTTGTAGGTTAATTTGGCTTCGGTAAAACGTGTAAATTGTCCCTGGTGTGTGTAGGTTAGTGCTAGTGTGCGGGCTGATCGCTGGTCGGCACGGACTCGGTGGGCCGGAGGGTCTGTTTCCGCGCTGTATCTCGAAACTAAGCTATTAGTCTTGATTAGTACGGGTGTCAGAGTTTGTGGGGAGAAGGCAGGAGAACAAGGTTAGGGGGAAGAGATTAATCAGCCATGATTGAATGGCGCAGTAGACTTGATGGGCCGAATTGGCCTAATTGTTCTCCTATCACTTATGGCCTTTTGATAAACTAAAACTAAACTGCCAAGGAAGGTCTGGTAAAACTTGGGGCCCATCCTTGTTTGGTATGGAGCAGTGCTGTCTGGATTCAAGCCAGGGCCTCTAGACTTAGAAGGTGGACGAGCACTACACCATGAGAGGAATAGATCGGGTAGATGGCCAGAGTAGGGGAATCGAGGGCCAGAGGACACAGGTTCAAGGTGAAGGGGAAAAGATTTAATAGGAATCTGAGGGGTAACTTTTTTCACACAAAGGGTGGTGGGTGCATGGAACGAGCTGCCAGAGGTGGTAGTTGAGGCTGGGACTATCCCAATGTTTAAGAAACAGTTCGACATGTACATGAATAGGACGGGTTTGGAGGGATATGGACCAAGCGCAGGCAGGTGGGACTAGTGTAGCTGGGACATTGTTGGCCAGTGCGGGCAAGTTGGGCCGAAGGGCCTGCTTCCACACTGTATTACAATATGAATTTAAAGTTTTTTGGTGGTTTTGATGTACGTCCACTAACAAAATAGGGAGAAGATTGACAGTAGAATCCTTGGCCATACACCATGGTGAACAGATTGTTATGGAGAGCCAGACTCTCTGCCAATTACTAAGAAAAAGTTGAATAAATGTTTGAAATGCTGCCACAACCAGGATCTTCCCAGAATGTTGTGGCCGCACTGTCTATAAGAACATTCACTTTAGTCTAGGGCACACAAAACGCTGGAGAAACTCAGCGGGTGCAGCAGCATCTAAGGAGCGAAGGAGATAGGCGATGTTTCGGGTCGAGTCCCTTCTTCAGACTGGTCAGGGATCAGGGAAGCGAGAGATATAGACGGTGATGCGGAGAGATAAAGAACAAAGAATGAAAGATATGCAAAAAAGTATCGATGATAAAGGAAACAGGCCATTGTAAGCTGTAGTGTGAAAATGAGAAGCTAGTGTGACTTGGGTGGGGGAGAGATAGAGAGAGAGGGAATGCCAGAGCCCGAGGGCTGAGGGAGAGGTGGGAAGGGGACGAAGCAGCAAGGGTTAACAGAATTGAGAAAATTCAATGTTTAAGCCAAGAGGATGCAGACTCCCCAAGCGGAATACGAGGTGCTGTTCCTCCAACTTGCGGTGTTGCTCACTGTGGCCGTGGAGGAGGCCCAGGACCGAGAGGTCGGATACGGAATGGGAGGGGGAGTTGAAGTGCTGAGCCACCGGGAGGTCGGGTTGGTTATTGTGGACCGAGCGGAGGTGTTCGGCGAAACGATCGCCAAGCCTCCGCTTGGTCTCACCGATATAGATCAGCTGGCATCTGGAGCAACGGATGCAATAGATGAGGTTGGAGGAGGTGCAGGTGAACCTCTGTCGGACCTGGAAGGACTGCTTGGGTCCCTGAAAGGAGTGGAGGGGGGAGGTGAAGGGACAAGTGCAGCATCTCTTGCGGTTGCAAGGGAAAGTGCCCGGGGAAGGGGTGGAGCGGGAGGGAAGGGAAGAATTGACTAGGAGAGTTGCGGAGGGAGCGATCTTTGCGGAAGGCAGACCGGGGGGGGGGGGGGGGGGGATGGGGGATGGGATTCACTTTAGTCTAATTTAGAGATACAGCGCGGCAACAGGCCCTTCGGCCCGTTTAGCCCACGTCGACTAGCAATTCCTGCACACTAAAGGGCCTGTCCCACTTGGCGATTTTCTCGCGACATCATTGGCTGACGTAACAGCTCACCGAAAAAATTAGCAGCGTGACGCGCCATGGTGGCGTATGACGCGCGGTGCTTTTTCAAGTGTAGCAACATTTTTTTTGTCGCCGCTGGATTTTGAAATGTTCAAAATCTTTTGATGACTCTGATATGAGACCGACAGTCGCCGAAAAGAATCAGCAAGTGGGACAGGCCCTTAACACTTCCCCACACACACTAAGGACAATTTGCAATTTCTACCAAGCCAATTAGCCTTCAAACCTGTACGTCTTTGGGGCGTGGGAGGAAACCAGAGATCCCGGGGAAAACCCATGTAGTCTTGCTGCCCACTCACCCAACCTGTCCAGGTCCCCCTGCAAACCTCCTAACATCCTCTTCACAGTTCGCACTGCCACCCAGCTTTGTGTCATCCGCAAACTGGCTAGTGTTGCTCCTAATTCCCTCTTCCAAATCATTAATATATATGGTAAACAGTTGCGGCCCCAACACCGAGCCTTGCGGCACTCCACTCGCCACTGCCTGCCATTCTGAAAAGGACCCGTTCACTCCTCCTCCTCCTGCTAAGCATTTGTATTCTGAAGACAACTTAGAAGCTTTGGTCTACACGATGTTCCCGGTCATGAGGCGATTCCTGAAGACGTTGTGTTTCCTGTTTGAACACAACGGTTTGTTTATCAGGCACTCGAAGCTGAAAGCAAACACAGTATCTAATCTTTCGTTCAAGTTCCAGGCAGCAAGGAGCTGCACGCACAGACTTTTAACTACCGGCTCTCTGGCGCAGCGGTAGAGTTGCTGCCTCACAGCGCCGGAGAACCGGGTTCGATCCTGACCGCGGCTGCTGTCTGTACGGTCCTCCCAGTGACCGCGTGGGTTTTCCCCGGGTGCTCCGGTTCCCTCCCACACTCCAAAGGATGTATAGGTCTGTGGGTTAACTGGCTTGGAGTTAATAGGGTTAGCAGGGAGAGATACATCAGCCATGATTGAATGGCAGAGTAGACTCGATGGGCCGAATGGCCTAATTTTACTCTTATCGCCTATGAACTTGGATAAGAAAATATTGCTAGTGTGTGCAGAATAGCGTTAGTATACGGGGAGGTTGCTGGTAGACGCGGACTCAGGGGGCCAAAGGCCCTGTTTCCACACGGTGTCTCGAAACCAAACTTAACTACTCGAGAAGTACAGGGTTTTGGGTTAAGTGGCTTTGGCAAAATTGTAACTTGTCCGATTCTCCGGTCAGTTTGGACGGTCGCGGTGGCGCAGCGGTAGAGTCGCTGCCTTACAGCGAATGCAGCGCCGAAGCCCTGGGTTCCATCCCGACTACGGGTGCTGCCTGCACCTTCTCCCCGTGACCTGCGTAGGTTTTACTCCTAGATCTTCGGTTTCCTCCCACATTCCAAAGACGTACAGGTTTGTGGCTTGGTAAATTTAAAAATTATTCCTGGTGGGTGTAGGATAGTGTTAATGTGCGGGGATCGCTAGTCGGCGCAGGCCCGGTGGGCCGAAGGGCCTGTTTCCGCGCTGTATCTCTGAAATAAACTAATGTTTAAATGATTTTAAAAGCACAGAGTGAAAATGGACAGCTCCAGATTCAGGGAGAGTTTATTTTCCTCTCGACTCGATATTTATCAGGCAACTGAATAATCCTATCGCCAACTAGACAGCGGTCCTGACCTCCCATCTACCTCATCGGAGAGCCTCGGACGATCTTTAATTGGACATTGCTGGACTTTACCTTGCACTAAACGTTATTCCCTCGATCCTGTATCTGTACACTGTGGAAGGCCCGATTTTAATCACGTATAGTTTCTTCACTGTCTGGATAACACACAACTAAAAAGTTTTTCACTGTCCCTAGAGTGTGTAGGATAGTGCTAGTGTATGGGGGTGATCGCTGGACAGCACAGACTCGGAGGCGGATGGACCTGTTTCCACGCTGTCTCTCCAAAGTCTACAGTCCACCCTGCTCCCTCGTCCACTGCTCCCTTGGTGATTTGTAATTCTGTTTCTCTACAACTGGAACTGCCTCGTGTTTTGGTGAAGGATCATCTACCTGAAGTCCTAACTCCATAGACAATAGGTGCAGGAGTAGGCCATTCGGCCCTTCGAGCCAGCACCACCATTCAATGTGATCACTCCAGCCATGATCACATTGAATGGCGGTGCAGGCTCGAAGGGCCGAATGGCCTACTCCTGCACCTAATTTCTATTCTATGTTTCTATGATCATGGCTGATCATCCCCAATCAGTACCTCGTTCCTGCCTTCTCCCCATAACCCCTGACTCCGCTATCTTCAAGAGCCCTATCTAGCTCTCTCTTGAAAACATCCAGAGAACCGGCCTCCACCGCCCTCTGAGGTAGAGAATTCCACAGACTCACCACTCTCTGTGTGAAAAAGAGTTTCCTCGACTCCGTTCTAAATGGCTTACTCCTTATTCTTAAACTGTGGCCCTTGGTTCTGGACTCCCCCAAAATCGGGAACATGTTTCCTGCTCTAACGTGTCCAAACCCTTAATAATCTTATATGTTTCAATAAGATTACCTCTCATCCTTCTAAACTCCAGAGTGTACAAGCCCAGCCGCTCCATTCTCTCAGCGTATGACAGTCCCGCCATCCCGGGAATTAACCTGGTGAACCTACGCTGCACTCCCTCAATAGCAAGAAACTTAGTTTCTCTCCCGGGGGGATGCACCCTGCCCTGTTGTGCGTTTCGGGAATTTTCGGATTTTGGTTTCGGGTTTTCAGCGCTTGCAGCGTTTTTACCTCCCAAACCATTGGGCATTTTTCCGGCAAGTTTAGCTTAGTTTACGCAAACCAAAGATAGACACAAAATGCTGGAGTAACTTAGCAGGACAGGCAGCATCTCTGGAGTGAAGGAATGGGTGACTTTTCGGGTCGAGACCCTTTCTTCTGATTTAGTTTAGTTTAGTTCAAAGATACAGCACGGAAACTGGCCCTTCGGCCCGTCTAGTCCGCGCCGACCCGCGATCCCCGCACACTAACACTATCCCGCACACAATAGTGACAATTTACATTCATACCAAGCCAATTAACCTGGAATGTGGGAAGAAGACCTCTGGGGATTGGGGATCGCTGGTCTGCGCGGACCCGGTGGGCCGAAGGGCCTGTTTCCACGCTGTATCTCTAAACTGAACGAGATCTTTCTGGGAGAAGGTACAAACTCAGTAAAGACGGCACCCCTAGTCAGGATCGAACATCGGGTCTCTGGTGCTGTAAGGCAGCAACTTTACCGCTGCGCCACCGTGCCGCCCTTCGTTGGTTCGATGGGCCGAAAAGCCTGCTCCCTGTTTACACTGTTCTTTGCCCGAGGCATCTGCCTTGCTCCTGCTGTGAATCTCCATCAGTCAACTAAAACACAGCGTATGGCTGGCTGTTGGTGTATGTGCTAATTTGCAAATTGAAAAAAAAACTCATTAACAGTAGTTAATATTTGTAAATGAAAACGTTTTAAAATAGATCTTGAGCGTCTTAACTTAATGCAGCATTAACAAAAAGCCAAGGAGAAGCAGTCCATGATTCAATGTTAAGGGCCTGTCCCACCAGCATGCGACTCCATGCGGTGAGCGCGACCGAACGTGGTCGCTTGAGCCGTCCGGCCTCGCGGGGCCGGTCCCACTTTTGATCGCCGGAGCCGTATGGAGTTGTGCGGGGCTGGTCCCGACATCGCGCGGGGCTCCGAAAAACCGTGTTCAAAATTTCCGCGCGGCAACGGCCTGTCGGCCCGCAGCCGCCGCGACGCATTTACGCACCGCCTCGACGTCGTGCCGCCGTGACCCTCTCTATATGTGCCTCCGTGACCTTCTCTGTGTGTGTCTCCGTGGCCCTTTCTCTGTGTGCCTCCGTGCCCCTCTCTGTGTGCCTCCGTGTGTCGCTCTCTGTGCCCCTCTCTGTCCTCGCGAACTTACCGTGGACATCGCTCCAACTTTGCGCCACGTTGTGCCACTCACCCGACCTCCTCGCTGCCCCCGCTGCTGGTTTGGTTGCGCTCACCGCATGGAATCGCACCCTTTACTCATATTGTGAAGTTACATTTTATTTGTGTGCTCATTTTTCTTATTTGTTCTACTGGTTTTGTTTGACCCTTAAATATACTCTCCATGGTAGTTTAGTATAGATATACAGCACGGAAACACATCCCCGCACCCGAAAGGACCTGTCCCACTTGGGCGACCTAATCCGCGAGTTCTGGCGAGTTTGCCCTCATCTCATACTCGCAGCATGGTCGACACGAGGTCGTAGGAGGTCTTCGTAACTCTCCTTCATGCTTGAGAGTGGTCTCCGTGTACTCGAGGCCTCAGCTAGGTCGCGGCGTATTTTACAACATGTTAAAAAATGCCCACAAGTAAAAGAAGGTCGCCATGGAAAAAATTGATACTTTTTTTACTCGTAGGTTTAGTCGTAGTAGGTCGTAGTAGGTCGGCACGTTAGTCGTAGGTAATCAAGGGTAGTCGAGGGTAGTCGAAGGTAGTTGTAGATAATCTTCATCATAGTCGAAGGGAGGTTGAAGGGAGGTCAAAGGAGGTCGACTTCACTCTCCACTATTTGGTGTACAAATTTTCCCAAAGTTGTAGCTAGTCGTAGCTAGTTGAAACTGGTCTTCAACACGGTCGAAGGAGGTCGAAGGAGGTCTTCTACATAGTGGAAGGAGTTCTTCAACAAGTCATTTTTTCAAGCTCTCCTAAACTCTTCTAACCTCACCAATTAGGTCGCCCAAGTGGGACAGCCCCTTAACACTATCCTACACACACACACTAGGGACAATTTTTACATTTACATTTACCAAGGTCATTGACCTATAAACCTGTACGTCTTTGGAGTGTGGGAGGAGACCGGAGATTTCCCGGGGAAAACCCGCGCAGGTCACGGGGAGAACGAACAGACTCCGCACAGACAGCACCCGTAGCCGGGATCGAACCTGGGTCTCCGGCGCTGCAAGCGCTGTAAGGCAGCGACTCTACCGCTGTGCCACCATGACCGCCCAGTACATCAAGCATTTGGGCCGACCGGACTTTGGACTTTGAATAACGGCGCCTACAACATTTGGCTTGCACTGAACGTTATCCCTTTATCATGTATCTACACACTGCAAACGGCTCGATTGTAATCATATATTGCCTTTCCACTGACTGGGTAGCTGGTCGACTCCCAAAGGCAGGTGCCTCAGAGCCGCGTAACATAATCAAGAACCAGGTTCAAGTTTAAGAAAATAGTCTTTAATTTAGTTAAAAGAAGACACAAACCCGAACCTGATTCAAACAACAGTCAGGGACAAGAATCGACTAACAAACCAAATATAACAGTGATCCAGCCAGCTTCGCAATGGACCGTCGAACCAGTGTCTCTAACCTGCCTAAATGGAGATAACCCTGAAACAAAATACATGAAAACCCTCAGGTCAGCCCTTATCCGTCCCAATACAACATGAAATGACAAATATAGTTAACAATACACAAAGTTCTATGCCATGTGTCAAGTCAAGTCAAACAAAGTCAAACAAACTTTATTGTCATTTAGAAATACATTGATACATGCAGTTCCAAACGAAATTACGTTGCATTTGGCTCCCTGTGCAACACAATAAATTAACCGAAGGATAGGCATGGGTGAAAAGGATAAATAGACAATAGTGGCAGCCCATTACATGGCATTCAGGAGTCTGATGGCTCGTGGGAAGAAGCTGTTGCAGAACCTTGATGTTCTGCTCCTTATGCTGCGATATCTTTTTCCCGAGGGCAGCAGAGTGAACAGTCCGTGATGGAGATGTGTGGGGTCTTTTATAATACTGCTGGCCTTAGACACACAGCGTTTGGTCGCAATATCCCCGATTGAGGGGAGAGAGGTCCCGATGATTTTCTCCGCTGTCCTCACCACTCTCTGCACGGACTTCCAGTCGGAGGCTCTACAGTCCCCAAACCAGACAGAGATACAGCTGGTCAGAATACTCTCTATGGTGCCCTTGTAGAAAGTAGTGAGGATGGGATGGGGGAGATGAGCTCTTCTCATCCGGCGCAGAAAGTGCAACCGCTGCTGCGCTCTCTTAACAGTTGATGAGATGTTATTCGACCAGGTCAGACTGTTAGTGATCTGCACCCCCAGGAACTTTGTGCTACTGACCACCTCCACATCGCTGTCGTTGATGTGAAGTGGTGTGGGACTGTGCCGGTTTTCCTGAAGTCGACGATAATCTCCTTTGTTTTCTCGACATTCAGGATCAGGTTGTTCGTATTGCACCAGTCCGCCAGTTGTTTCACCTCCTCCCTGTAAGCCAGCTCATTGTCGTCCCTGATGAGGCCCACCACTGTTGTGTCATCTGCGTACTTCATGATGTGGTTTGTACTAAACCTGGCACAACAGTCGTGAGTCATCAGGGTGAACAGCAGTGGACTCAGGACACAGCCCTGAGGGGAGCCGGTGCTTAGAGAGATGGTATTGGAGGTGTTATTTCCAACCCTCACAGACTGAGGTCTGTCAGTGAGGAAGTCCAGTAGCCAGTTACACATGGGGGTGCCGAGGCCCAATGGAACCAGTTTGCTTATCAGGTGCTGTGGGATAATGGTGTTGAATGCTGAACTGAAATCCACGAACAGCATTCGCACATAGGTGTTTTTCCCCTCTAAATGTTCCAGGCTCAGATGGAGTACGGAGGATATAGCGTCCTCTGTGGAGCGGTTTGGCCTGTAAGCAAACTGGTATGGGTCGAGTGTGGAGGGGAGTCTGGAGGTGATGTGGTCCCTGACCAGCCTCTCGAAGCACTTCATCATTATGGGGGTGAGTGCTACAGGGCGGTAGTCATTGAGACATTGTATGTTGGATTTGTTTGGCACAGGTATGATGGTGGCAGTCTTGAAACATAATGGGACGACAGCCTGGTTCAGCGAGGTGTTAAATATGTCCGTAAGGACATGTGCCAGCTGATCAGCACATTCCCTGAGCACCCGCCCTGGTATGTTATCAGGGCCTGCCGCCTTTCGCGCGTTCTCTCCTTTTAGGGTCCTCCGAACATCCACTATGTCAAGACTGAGTGCCTTTTCCTCACAATGAGGAATGTGGCCAGGCCTCCTGCAGCTCAGACCGGCAGCCTGTTCACTAGTCAGGGACGACGAAGAAGAGAGAGAATTCTGTGAACTCCCGGTATTTAAGCTTCCGATGAGTCACCCATCACCTGACGCAGCTTGGCCAATCGGGCACCGGAGTCCTTAACCCCTTGATTCCTGACTCCCAGCCACGGAGCCTGCACTCAGGAGAGAAACAGCAAAGGTGAGTACATAGCATTCACGGGGTGGGGGGGGGGGGGAAGCACCTAACAGTAGCACACAACACGAGTCAAGTATAGCAGCAAATATGTCCTTCTGCAGTTGTACAGAGCCCTAGTGAGACCACGCCTGGAGTATTGTGTGCAGTGTTGGTCTCCAAATTTGAGGAAGGACATTCTTGCTGTTGAGGGAGTGCAGCGTAGGTTCACCAAGTTAATTCCCCGGATGGCGGGACTGTCATATGCTGATAGAGTGGAGCGGCTGGGCTTGTACACGCTGGAATTTAGATGGATGAGAGGGGATCTTATTGAAACATATAAGATTATTAAGGGTTTGGACACGCTAGAGGTGGGAAACATGTTCCCGATGTTGGGGGAGTTCAGAACCAGGGGCCACAATTTAAAAATACGGGGTAGGCCATTTAGAACAGAGATGAGGAAACACTTTTTCACCAGAAAGTTGTGGATCTGTGGAATTTGCTGCCTCAGAAGGCAGTGGAGACCAATTCTCTGGATGCTTTCAAGAGAGAGTTTGATAGAGCACTTAAAGATAGCGGAGTCAGGGGATATGGGGAGAAGGCAGGAACGGGGTACTGATTATGGATGATCAACCATGATCACATTGAATGGTGGTGCTGGCTCAAAGTGCCGAACGGCCTACTCCTACACTTATTGTCTATTGTCTGTTGTCTAAAAAGAATAGGTAATGTTTTGGGTCTTCAGACTGAGAGTCAGGGGAGAGGGAAACAAGAGATTTAGGTGGTGATATAGGGAGATATAGAACAAACGTGTGACGTTTGGTGGACTGTGTCGGGTTGGAGGACCCATTGCTCCTCCCGTGCAGCAGGCGGCGCTGCACAGGACAAAGGGAGATGTCTTGTATATAGTTTATCCTGAGTGAGTGCGCAGTCAGATTCTGAGTTGCAGCCTCTTTTGAGTTGTCCTGCTGCCAGCATTGAAGTAATGTAATAAAGATTTCTGTTGTACCTTGAAGACTTGTGCAGACCTAGAAGACAAACACGAAATAAATGCATGAAAGATATGCAAAAGGTAGCGATGATAAAGGAAACAGGCCGTTGTTAGCCATGAATAAATGAAACTGGAAACAGGTGCATTGTCTTCCCGCTGACGGGATAGCTGCAACAAAAAAGCTTTTCACTGTACCTCGGTACACGTGACAATAAACTAACCTGTGACTGGTCGAACCCGGGTCCCTGGCGCTGGAAGGCAGCAACTCTACCGCTGCGCCACCTTGCCGCCAGCCGCACGCTTCCTCGTCAACGGGAAGTGATCACCATTCGTCTCGACTCCAGGAGACGTATTGGAGCAGAGAAGGCTTCACATTTACAATCCGTGCAGGGCTCATTAGGAAGCAGAACAAAGCTCCTGTAAACTGGCATTAACACCCGCTGGTTCTCAGATGACAATCTTCAATTAGCGATAATTTATAGTCGTGGAGGAAGGCCCAGCTGTTAATTTCCCTGACTATCTTTCAGAAGCAACGTGACACAGAATTTCGTAGATGATGAAAAATAAAATAAATTTTATCTGGAACGCCAACTACTGCCGGAGAAAAAGGCTTTGAGTAGTTTTCAAGTGTTATTTAGAAGAACTATTCAACAAGATTTTGCTTAATTTGGTTTAGTTCAGAGATACAGTGTGGAACCAGGCCCTTCGGCCCTACCGGGTCCGCACCGACCAGCGATCCCCGCACAAGAACACCACCCTATATTTACATTTATACCAAGCCAATTAACCTACAAACCTGTACGTCTTTGGAGTGTAGGATCTATAGAAAACCGAGGATCTCGGAGAAAACCCACACAGGTCATGGGGAGAACATACAAACTCCGTACAGACAGCACCTGCAGTCAGGATCGAACCCGGGTCCCTGGCGCTGTGAGGCAGCGACTCTACCGCTGTGCCAACATACATAGGGAGGGAATAGTTTGAATAGTTATTTTAAAACTATTCAAATAGGTGTAATGATTCGCACAAAATAAATAACGATGCCACATAATACCAACATATAGAACATAGAACAGTACAGCACGGGAATAGGCCCTTCGGCCCACAACCAGGCATCTGGAGAGAAGGAATGCGTGATGTTTTGGGTCGAGACTAGGGTTGCCAACTTTCTAATTCCCAAATAAGGGACAAAAGGTCAAAATATGGGACGAATTCCCGACGGCAATTCACTGACCGACTCGGCCGTGGCTGGGTGAATGATGAGTCGGCCCGGGTGCGGGACTGCACACAAAGCCCAGCCGGAGGGCCAGCTGAGGCGCCCCATCCAACTCATGACCCGATGATCGGCCATGAGAAGGATGGGTGGTGGTGTCGGAGGTAAGCGAAGGTCCGAAGTTCGGACAGGTGGCCGGGCTGCCGACCGACAGGGCCACGGGCGAGGCGCTGCTGCTGCTGCTGCTGCACTCCATGGGCTGCACTACGTCGGGACGGGTGAGGCGGGGGCCGGACGCGGCGCTCCGACCCGACAGTCCCCCTCCACCCGAGTAGTAGCGGTCAAACACGGGACAAGGGCGGTCCCGTATGGGACAATCTAATTTAGCCCAATATACGGGATGTCCCGGCTAATACGGGACAGTTGGTAACCCTTCTTCAGACTGATGTCGAGGATGGGAGATACATAGATAAGGAAGTGTGAAGGTGTGAAAACAGGGTTAGTATTTTGAAGCGCCGTTATTTTTTTCAATAATTCTAAAATCTTTTTGAATAGGTTTCATTTGGAAGACCGAAGACCCTGTTTCCACACTGTACCTCTAAACTAATAGTCCTGTCCCACGGTACGAGTTCATTCCAAGAGCTCTCCCGAGCTTTTAAAAAATCAAACTCGTGGTAAGCACGGAGAATGAACGTAGCGGGTACGTCGGAGCTCGGGGACGTCTCTTAGCGCTAACGGCAGGTGCTCGGGAAGACTCGCTAACGGCAGGTAAGCACGGGAAGACTCCTGAAGATTTTTCAACCCGATGAAAAATGTCCACGAGAGCCCCGAGTACCGACGAGCGGCCGTTACCGTAAATCTCCGAGTTCGAATCAGGGCAAACTCAGGGAGAGCTCTTGGAATGAACTCGTACCGTGGGACAGGGGTTTAAACTAAACCTGCCGTCCTACCGCTGCGCCACTGAATCGCCCTTCACTTTGGGTCAACTTTGCTAACGATAGCTTTGGAATTCCAATCTTTTTTAAAAATAATTTAATTACCGGCAGAATTTGAGCTATAATCAATGGAGCTATAGTTTGGGCTACTTGGCTGCGACTTATCCACTAACATTCCGTAGCCTCACCACCATGTGTTTTAAGCTCACAATCACATTTAGTAATTGATTTTGTTTCACAGTTCAATCGCACGGTTTCATAAACATGGGTGCACAATTGAATTTCTAAGCCTCGCAATCAATAGGGATTATATTTTTTCTGATTGGTGAAGTCGAGACAATTGCTTACTCTGCCCAGACCCTGGTGAGCGTGGACTTCCAACCAATGGATTACAAAAAAAAAACACACACAGTTCATTCCAGCGCAGCAAATCCATGGCCAATTGCCCCTGTAATGAGAGACGAGCACTATTTACCACTTTGCTGATTGAAAAATCTGATCCACTTGCCAGCAGGGTTTCCAGGGATGAGAGATTTCATCTCGTTTACTTTGGTTTGGAGATGCAGCGCGGAAACGGGCCCTTCGGCCCACCGAGTCCGCATCGACCAGCGATCCCCGCACGCTAACGTCTTCCGACACACACACACAAGGGACAATTTACAATTATACCAGGACAATAAGCCTACCCCCCCCTAGTGGCGACAGCGGGGGGTTCGGGAGCCCCCTGACCATGGGAGGACAACAGAGGAAGATGACTGAATTTTGGAGCCTTCCCAATTTGATTCCGCTGTGTGGGGATGTTTGTGTTAAAGACTATCATGTTCCGGGGGGGGGGAAGGGGCCAGAGGGGACCCCATGTTTTGAGAGGGGACATCCCCCCCCCCCCCCCCCCAAAGTTTTTGTGATCCGGATTTTAAAATCTCCGCTTTCCACGAGACAGCGGAGGTGGGACTGCTGATCGAGGGCGCCGATTGGACGAGGGAGACGTCGGTCAGCAGGCAATGGGGGTGGGACGATGATAGAAACATTTAAACATAGAAAAATAGGTGCAGGAGTAGGCCATTCGGCCCTTCGAGCCTGCACCGCCATTCAATGTGATCATGGCTGATCATCCAACTCAGTATCCCGTACCTGCCTTCTCTCCATACTCCCTGCTCCCTTTAGCCACAAGGGCCACATCTAACTCCCTCTTGAATACAGCCAATGAACTGGCCTCAACGACCTTCTGTGGCAGAGAATTCCAGAGACTCACCACTCTCTGTGTACAGAATGTTTTCCTCATCTCGGTCCTAAAGGAATTCCCCCTTATCCGTAGACTGTGACCCCTTGTTCTGGACTCCCCCAACATCGGGAACAATCTTCCAGCATCTAGCTTGTCCAACCCCTTAAGAATTTTGTAAGTTTCTATAAGATCCCCCCTCAATCTTCTAAATTCCAGTCATGATTCAGCGCGATGATTGGAGGAGGGAGGAGTGGGGGGGGGGGTGGGACTGAGGATAGAGTGCGGTGATTGGAGGAGGGAGACGTGGCACAGACCTGCGCCTCATCCACAGCCAGGATCGATCCCGGCCGGTTCTCCGACGCTGTCTTTGGAGTTCAGTTTAGTTTAATTTTAGTTTAGAGATACCGTGTGGAAAGAGGCCCTTCGGCCCACCATGTGGGTGCACTGACCAGCGATCCCTGCTCACTAACACCATCCTACACACACAAGGGACAAGTTACACTTATACCAGGGCAATTAGCCGACAAACCTGCACGTCATTTGGAGTGTGGGAGGAAAACGAAGATCTCGGAGAAAACCCACGCAGGTCACGGGGAAAACGTGCAAATTCCATACATCGAGCACCCGTAGTCAGGATCAAACCCGGGTCTCTGGCGCTGTGAGGCAGCAACTCTACCGCTGCGCCACCATGCTGCCCATTTGTACTGGGTGAATTCATTTGCAAAGCCTGACTGGAGTTTAGAAGGATGAGAGGGGATCTCATTGAAACATATAAGATTGTTAAGGGCTTGGACACACCAGAGGCAGGAAACATGTTCCCGATGTTGGGGGAGTCCAGAACCAGGGGCCACAGTTTAAGAATAAGGGGTAAGCCATTTAGAGGCTAGGAAACACTTTTCCTCACAGAGAGTAGTGAGTCTGTGGAATTCTCTGCCTCAGAGGGCAGTGGAGGCCGGTTCTCTGGATGCTTTCAAGAGAGAGCTAGATAGGGATCTTAAAAATAGCGGAGTCAGGGGATATGGGGAGAAGGCAGGAACGGGGTACTGATTGGGGATGATCAGCCATGATCACATTGAATGGCGGTGCTGGCTCGAAGGGCCAAATGGCCTACTCCTGCACCTATTGTCTATTGTCTATTGTCTATTGAGAAGCTGTTTTTTATTTTACTAACGTTAACAGCTTGGTTTGGGAACAGCTCTGTCCAAAACCGCAAGGCATTGCAGCGAAAGTCACAAAATGCTGGAGTAACTCAGCAGGACTGGCAGCATCTCTGATGAAAAGGAATAGGTGATGTTTTGGGTCAAGACCCTTCATCAGAGAAAGGGTTCTTTTCAGAAACGTCACCTGAGCAGGCTGGGACTCTATTCCCTGGAGCCCAGGAGGGTGGGAGGTGATCATATAGAGGTGTAGAGAACCATGAGAGGAACCGATCGGGTTGATGCACAGAGCCTCTTGCCCAGAGTAGGGGAATCGAGGATCAAGAATCGAGAACCAGAAGGCACAGGTTTAAGGTTGAAGGGGGAACGATTTTACAGGAATTTGGGAGGTATCTTTTTCACCCAAGGGGTGGTGGGTGTATGGAAAGAGCTGCCAGAGGAGGTAGTTGAGACTGGGACCATTACAACATTTAAGAAACATTTGGACGGGTACATGGATAGGTCAGGTTTATGTTCCCGATGTTGGGGGAGTCCAGGACCAGGGGCCACAGTTTAAGAATAAGGAGTAAGCCATTTAGAACTGAGACGAGGAAACACCTTTTCTCACAGAGAGTGGTGAGTCTGTGGAATTCTCTGCCTCAGAGGGCGGTGGAGGCAGGTTCTCTGGATGCTTTCAAGAGAGAGCTAGATAGGGCTTTTAAAGATAGCGGAGTCAGGGGATATGGGGAGAAGGCAGGAACGGGGCACTGATTGGGGATGATCAGCCATGATCACATTGAATGGCGGTGCTGGCTCGAAGGGCCAAATGGCCTACTCCTGCACCTATTGTCTATTGTCTATTGTCTAGGGCATGACATGAGAATTAAGGGACAGAAGTTTAAAATACACTGAATGGATGGATAGCACGCAACAAAGGCTTTTCACTGTACCTCGGTACACAATAGACAATAGACAATAGTTGACGTGGGTAAGCTTTTCCCATTGAGGGTAGGGAAGATTCAAACAAGAGGACATGTCATGAGAATTAAGGGACAGAAGTTTAGGGGTAACATGAGGGGGAACTTCTTTACTCAGAGAGTGGTGGCTGTGTGGAATGATCTTCCTGCAGAAGTGGTGGAGGCAGGATCGATTTTAACATTTAAAAGTAAAGTGGATAGGTATATGGACGGGAAGGGAATGGAGGGGTATGGTCTGAGTGCAGGTAGATGGGACTAGGGGAAAATAAATGGTCGGCACGGACTGGAAGGGCCGAGAAGGCCTGTTTCCATGCTGTAATTGTTATATGGTTATATGGTTATATGGTCTATTGTCTATTGTCTATTGTCTATTGTTTAGGCAGGCAGGTGGGACTCGTGTAGATGGGACAATTTGGCCATCCACACGGTATGATTCCATGACTCCATGTCTCACAATTCGTTGTCTCCAGACACGCTGACTCACCCGCAGAGTTACTCCAGCAGTCCGTGTCTAACTTCGCCATAAACCTGCACCTGCATTTCCTTCCCGGAGAAAACCCACGCAGGTCACGGGGAGAACGCACAAACTCCGCGCAGGCAGCACCCGCGGTCAGGATCGAACCCGGTTCTCTGGCGCTGTGAGGCAGCGACTCTACCGCTGCGCCACTGTACCGTGGTATTTGCAATCATATAATCATAGTTAATAACAGAACATTCTGTTATTGAAAGATTAATGACAGAAAATACATGTTTCACACAAATCTCTTTCTAATATATTATTAAAAGTAATATGCACAGATGGTGCCTTTAACAATCACGATGGATTCTATTACTTAGTTTAGTTTAGTTTATCGTCATGTGTACCGAGATACAGTGAAAAGCTTATTGTTGCCTGCTAACCAGTCAACGGAAAGACTATAGAAAACCCACGCAGGTCACGGGGAGAACGCACAAACTCCGTACATAGAGCATTCGTGGTCGGGATCGAACCGGCATCTCTTGCGCTGGGAGGCAGCAACTCTACCGCTGCGCCACCGTGCCGCCCTTAAAATGGAAGCAGACGCTCGACTGAGAACTGAACGATGGTGGGGCCACGATGATCCCTCTACATCAGGCCTACCGGGCAAGGCCAGTAGCAAAACCAAGGACGAATCGCACCCCGGCCATTCCCTCTTCTCCCCTCTCCCATCAGGCGAAAGGTACAGAAGTGTGAAAACGCACACCTCCAGATTCACGGACAGTTTCTTCCCAGCTGTTATCAGGCAACAGAACCATCCTACCACAACTAGAGAACAGTGCTGAACTACTATCTACCTCTTTGATGACCCTCGGACTATCCTTGATCGGGCTTTACCTTGCACTAAACGTTATTCCCTTATCATGTATCTGTACACTGTAAATGGCTCGATTGTAATCAGGTATTGTCTTTCTGCTGACTGGTTAGCACGCAACAATATCTTTTCACTGGACCTCGGTACAAATGACAATAAACTAAACTGAACTGAAGTGAACTGACAATTGGACTGCTGCCTTCGATGAGCTTGAAAAGGCTTGGCTTGTATTCACTGGAATTCAGACGGATGAGGGGGGATCTTACAGAATCATATAAAATTATGAAAGGACAGGACAAGCTAGATGGAGGAAAAATGGTCCCAATGTTGGGTGAGTCCAGAACCAGGGGCCACAGTCTTAGAATAGGAGGTCATTTAAGACTGAGGTGAGATAAAAGGTTTTCACCCAGAGAGTTGTGAATTTGTGGAATTCCCTGCCACAGAGGGCAGTGGAGGCCAAATCACTGGATTGATTTAAGAGAGAGTTCAAGCCCTGTCCCACGGTACGAGTTCATTCCAGGAGCTCTCCCAAGTTAAAAAAAATCAAACTCGTGGTAAGCTCAGAGAATGAACGTAGCGGGTACGTCAGAGCTCGGGGACGCCTCTTAGCGGCTCGTAACGCTAACGGCAGGTACTCGGGAAGACTCGCTAACGGCAGGTAAGCTCGGGAAGACTCGTGAAGATTTTTCAACATGCGGAAAAATGTCCACGAGAGCCCCGAGTACCGAAGAGCGGCCATTACCGTAAATCTCCGAGTTCGAATCAGGGCAAAAATCGGGAGAGCCCTTGGAATGAACTCGTACCGCGGGACAGGGCTTTTAGATAGAGCTCTAGGGGCAAGTGGAATCAAGGGATATGGGGAGAAGGCAGGCAGGGGTTACTGTTTGGGGCCATGATCACAAATGAATGGCGGTGCTGGCTCGAAGGGCCGAATGGCCTCCTCCTGCACCTTTTTTCTACGTTTCTATGTTTCTATGAGCTGACATGGGTACAATGGATCGTTCAGCGATGTTTTGTACAGCACAGTCTTACCATGTAAAAATAAATCCCCCCCCAGAAGTCTGGATTTAGCCATTGAAAATAAGAGGCTAATGACATATTTGAGATGTTATTCTGGTAATTTATATTGTCCAGCTGAAAGAACCACAACTATAAGCATTATTGATTTGATGCTCAGAGACGACAAATGCTCAGAGGCTACAAGGTGTGGCTGTTTTTTTACATCTGAAGTGATAAAGAAAAGTGTTTCAAAGCATACGAGTTACTTTCTAAAGGCCATATTTTCTGTATATTTCCCAGGGGAAATGGGAAAAAGTAAAGCACAATTGCACTCCAGCAGAGTAGGCGTCGGAAAGATCATATTTTATTTCGAGACTTCTAAAGCGTTTTGTTCCGATTCCTTCCCTTGATCCTCTGGAAAGTTGACTGGAGAGATATTGGTGTCATTGTCGAAGTTCGTGTCATGAATATTTGATAGCGTCCTTTGGTGCTGTCTTTTCCGCAGCGGGGGGGCTCATTGTGTGGACGAACCTGCCACTGTACCAGATGCAATCAATTTCATCTCCTCAACCAACGCCGTGTCACGTCGGAAAAATGTCACCGCTACCGTCTCCCTGGAAGGGCTCTTCGCTCAGTGCAGATCGCACAGGAGGTGAAACGGTGCAGTTGGCTTGTCAACGCGCATTGTTAGAGGCCTGAAGAAGGATCTCGACCCGAAACGTCACCTGTATAACCATATAACAACCATATAACAATTACAGCATGGAAACAGGCCTTCTCGGCCCTTCCAGTCCGTGCCGACCATTTATTTTCCCCAAGTCCCATCTACCTGCACTCAGACCATGCCCCTCCATTCCCTTCCCGTCCATATACCTATCCACTTTACTTTTAAATGTTAAAATCGATCCTGCCTCCACCACTTCTGCAGGAAGCTCATTCCACACAGCCACCACTCTCTGAGTAAAGAAGTTCCCCCTCATGTTACCCCTAAACTTCTGTCCCTTAATTCTCATGTCATGCCCTCTTGTTTGAATCTTCCCTACCCTCAATGGGAAAAGCTCATCCACGTCAACTCTGTCTGTTCCTTTCATCGTTTTAAAGACCTCAATCAAGTCCCCCCTTAACCTTCTGAGCTCCAAAGAATAAAGACCTAACTTGTTCAACCTTTCTCTGTAACTTAGTTGCTGGAACCCAGGCAACATTCAGGTAAATCTCCTCTGTACTCTCTATTTTGTTGACATCCTTCCTATAATTAGGCGACCAAAATTGTACACCATACTCCAGAATTGGTCTCACCAATGCCTTGTACAATTTTAACATTACTTCCCTACTCCTATATTCAATGCTCTGATTTATAAAGGCCAGCACACCAAAAGCTTTCTTTACCACCCTATCTACATGCGATTTCACCTTTTCCCGTAACTTCTCTCAAGAAAATGCTGCCTGACCCACTGAGTTACTCCAGCTTTTTGTGTCCATTTGTAGGCTCTAAAGGGCCTGTCCCACTTGGCAATTTTTATCGGCGACTGCTGG